>JAVJIF010027188.1:0-62938 GCA_038442645.1 Agave tequilana
GCATATATAACTCCATGAGTTTGCCATCATCAAAAAGGGGGAGATTGTTGGCCCAAAGGCCCATCACTCTAGTTTTGATGATGATTAACTCATGTAATTATAGTACTAATGATCTTGTGTTTAAATTAGTCTCAGATATTTTGATCAAGATCTTACTAGGTGTTTAGCTTCAACAAAAGATTTAAAGTCAAGTGTTGATTCAAGAGCTCGCACGTGTCGATTCAAGAGCTCGCGCATCAAGATTGCATCAAGTACTCAAGAGAAGTCTAGCTCATTAGATCAAGATTTGGACCAAGTCAAGAAGGAGAAAAAGTTTCTCAAGTGAAGATTTTTCAAGAGAAGACTTGTGTTTAAATTTGTTTGTAGTAAGATTTTATTTTTAGATAAAATGTAAAGGATAGATTAGTTGGTGGATTTCTCAAGTACATATACACTCACACACAAGATTTATATGTGTTTTATAATAGAGTTTTCGTTTTGAAAAATACAAGTTTGGTTTTTAAGATACAAAACATACATGTGTTTTATCAAAACTTACATATTATCAAAAATATAGATATTTCATCATATATGTGTAGTAGATTATATTCATACACACTAAGCTTCAAAAGTGTTTAGAATATCTTATTTTTGTATTTGGAGATGTTTTGGAAAAATCATTTTTGGAAAATACAGGTTTTTGTTTAAGGCAAAACTTCTACATTACAAAAATAGTTCAAAATATTTGTAATATGTTTTTATTTTTAATCAAACATGTTTGTATTTTAAAGTATATCAATGAACTTATTTTTGTAGAATTTATGAGATTTATGGGATTTTATTGAAGGAAAAAGACTGAGTTTTAAATCCCTAAAAACCTATTTCTGGCCTTCTGCCGGTCGACCGCACGGTCGACCGAGCCAGAGGTCGGTCGACCAGGCGGTCGACCGACGTGCACAAACATGCACGGCTTTGTTTGGCTGGAGGGCTGGTCAACTGCCAGAGAGTTCTGCTATGTGGAAATGGCCCTGGTCGATCGGGCGGTCGACCGGCAGAGAGCTTCTGTTCTTTGTATCCAGGCCACGGTTGACCGGCCGGTCGACCGCTGGCACAACGGTCAGAAATTTGACGTTGGCGGGTCGACCGGGCGGTCGACCGACAGCAGGCAGACCTGCCGAGTTGGCCTCCAACGGCAACATTTTTGAAGCCTATAAAAGGGGCTTCTCTTGGACTGTTTTAGACAAGATTTTAAGTGGGTTTCAAGATAGTTTTACCTACACTTCTAAGTGTTTATCTCCACTTGTTTTAGAGCCAAACACTTCCATATCAAGTTTTTCAAGAGTGTTTTGTAAAAAAGATTTCTTGAGTTTTTCACCACCAAATCAATCCAAGTTTTTCTCACATACACTTGAGCTATCCATTGCTACATCCATCCTATAGGGATCTTTGTTGTGAGAGTGTTTGAGGTAATCAAAGTGTTTAGATCACCAAAGTGTTCTACTTTGTATTTGAGGAGGCGGACTTGCGGGTTCGCGTTGTTTCGAGTTCTAGTGAGAGCTCGGTGTAGAGGTGCGGCCTCGGCAAGCTAGTGTGCTTGCGATGTGTTGTTCTTGCGGGAACAAGAGGGGACTAGTGAGTCCAAGGAGTTCTAGTGTGAACTCGTTGTTGGTGTTGTGGCACCAAGTGATCTGGTGGGATCGGTTTATAGTAGAAATCCTTCATAGTGTTGAAGGCGGGGACGTAGAGCAAGGGTGCTCGAACCTCGAAACAAATCTCCCGTGTTTGCGATTGCTCTCTGTATCTCTCACTTGTGTTTATATCTTGCATACTAACATTGCTTATTTCTTTATATGCTTGATATATCTTGAGCTTAATTGTTATATGCTTGGGGATTGTTTGCTCACACTTGTATTCAACCAAGAGAGCCATAGCGGCACCTCAACTCTTATCTTGAGGAATCTTGAGGAGATAGTCCAGAGCCCTTCATCGAAAATTTGGCTACACTCTTTGTTATACTTGGTGTGTCTCGCTTAATAGTTTTTAGTTTGCATAAATAGTTTTAATTCCGCATTAATTTATCATTAGATTAGCTAGTCACCTATTCACCCCCTCTAGGTGATTTCAATTGGGTCTTGTGGTATCAATAAAGGATGGAGTCCTCAAGATGACTAAAGGCTCAATGGTAGTTCTGAAGGCCGTTTGCCAGAATAATCTTTACTACTTAAAGGGTAGTATTGTTAAAGGGCAAGTGGCGACTTCTACTGATTCAGATGATGACTCAACTAGGCTATGACATATGAGGCTATGACACACAGGTGAAAAGTCTTTGCAAGCTCTTGCAAGACAAGGATTTTGAAAGGTGTCAGAACCTGCAAGCTGGAATTTTGTGAACATTGCCTCATCAGAAAGAAGACCAAGGTGAAATTCGGCACAGCAACTCATTGCACCAAGGGGATTCTGGATTATGTTCACACCGATGTTTGGGGACCTACCAAGACTGCATCAATTGAAGGAAACCACTACTTTGTGACTTTCATTGATGATTATTCTAGGCGATGTTGGGATATACCATGAAGCGCAAAGGGGAAGTCCTAGAATTATTTGTGGAGTGGAAGAGGAATTTGAGAGAAGTACGGGAAGGAAAATCAAGGTCCTCCGTTCAGATAATGGAGGAAAATATAGGTCTGATCCTTTCCTTAAGCTATGTCGTGATGAGGGCATATAAAGGCACTTCACAGTGAGGGAAACACCGCAACAGAACGGGGTAGTAGAAAGGATGAACAGGATCTTGCTAGAGAAGGTCGTTGTATGTTATCTGTTGACACTCTAAAAAAGATAAGATTCTGACTGGCCTGAACAATGTCTACACTTGTTGACATTTACAAAAGACAAGTGAAAGATAGGCTGAATGATCTGAACAATGTCTAAACTTGTTGACATTTATAAAAGACAAGCGATAGACAAGCTGACAACCAGTTCTGTACTTGTTGACATTTATAAAAGACAAGCGACAGATAAGCTGACGACCAGTTTTTCACCATCTCCAAGGGACAAGAAGCAACTTGGACTCAACTGATCCAGTGAAGAAGAGAGTAAGCCCGGATTGCCTCTAAACAGACCTCAGCAGGTCTAAGATGCTAGCACTTAGCATCGCATGAGCCCAAAGGGATAGCCTCGCTTGAGAGGCTAAGATCACCTAACTTCACCTTGAAGCCATTCAAAGCTCCGTCAGGAAGCTAACTTATAGCTTCGCCTGAACTGCTCAAGTTAACTTCGCAGAGAGTTAACTTCGCTTGAAGCCACACGCAACCGCGTAGAAGGATGTTCGGTAACTTCACCACAGACGACATCTAGCTCCGCTGAAGCGCTGTCTTCTAACTTCGCCATAGACGATATCTAGCTCCCCTGAAGGGTTATCCTCTGACTTCGTCACATGCGCCATCCAGCTCTGCTGTGAGCTCAGTGCGGGCAGCGCTGCTGCAAGTCTGCTATGGTCAACCTATTGACCATTTAAATCTCAAGATGAGATCAAATCCGATCGAATCAAGACCAAATCTAATCAAGATCAGATCTGTGATCAAATTTGGCAGTTGATTGCCGTAATCTCTTGACTCTTCTAAAACGAGTAAGAGGATCAGGGGAAATCCACCAACGATATGGAAAGGATCAAAACAGATCAAGAGGATCAACCGACCTGCTACTTCTAACTTCGCAGAAGCCGATCCTAGCCTCGCAGCAAGGCTACTTTCCAAATTTAAACAGATTTGATTCAATCTGTTTCTATATTTTCAAGGGACAATTATACCCTTGCTCTCCCTATAAATAGCCCTCCAGGGGCACAAGGAGAGGGATCAGAAGAGAGACGGCACGGACCCCTGCGCACGAAGAGCTCCACACACGCAAGGACTTCTTCACGACTTCTCGAGAGGACACACCGCGCGTACAAACAGAGATCTATTCTCTTGAATTCAGAGACTTTTAGAGAGCTGCTTCTCCCATCAGGGTGCTGATACCCTAATACCTCCCTTCTTCTCAAGGAATCTCCGGAATCAGGCGAGAAGGAATTCCTAAGCGAAGGCGGTTTTAAGAAGTAACAAGATGGTTCTATCAACCTTTTGTCCTCTGATTCCCCGAATCAGGCGAGAAGGAAATCTCATCGCTCGCATCGTCAAAGGACAAAGTGGCGTCGCGCTGACCAGACTCCTATCGGCACACTTCTCCAGAATTTCTGAGGAGATCTACTTGTAATCTTTTTAGAATACTTGTAATTTAGCTCCTCGATCCTTTTTGTAAGTTTTCCCCTTTGCAAATCTATGGAAAACATTATCTAATGCCAGATTATCGAAGAATTTTTGGGCGAGGCTTTGGCATATGCTTGCTATCTTGTCAATAGGTTGCCTTCGTCTGCGATTGGAAGAAAAACTCCTCTAGAGGTTTGGTCTGAAAAAATTGCTCCTGGTTATGATTTGCTAAGGCTATTTGTTGTCCAGCCTACTATCATGTTAAAGAAGATAACTTAGACCCAAGAGCGAAGAAGGGATTGTTCGTAGGATTCAAGAAAGGAATAAAAGGCTACAAAATCTGGGATCTTAAGGACATGAAATTTATTTTCAGCAGAGATGTCACATTTGAAGAGGCTTCAATGTTGAAGCCTACAATCTCTCGGCAGGTGAGATTGTCAAGACCAAAGAAATATCGCAGCAGGTGGAGAATGATGCTAATCTACCATCTCTAGAAAGTTCAGTATCTTTGAGGATCATGTCTAAGATGACACAATGTAATGATCAAGTAGCCGAAGTAGATGCTGATGAGGATGAAGAACAGATCAATGGCGATGTTCCTGAAACCACTGCAGTTAGAAGACCAAGAAGGAACACGCGTAAACTAGGTTGGCTCACTACAGATATGGTTGTTGCCTATGCTCTTCCGGTCGTTGAAGAGGCAATCCCTTCCACATACAGGGAAGCTGAAATCAGTTCAGAATTAAAGATGTGGAAAGATGCCATGGAAGAAGAGATAAACTCTCTATATAAGAACGACACTTGGGAACTCACCGTGTTGCCCAAAGGAAAGAAGGCAATTGGCTGTAAGTGGGTATATGCAAAAAAAAGGATCTCTCAAAGAAGACATGGTGCACTACAAAGCCAGATTGGTAGCAAAAGGCTACGCACAAAGAGAAGGAATTAATTACAACGAGGTATTTTCTCCTATTGTAAATGTTGGCCCAGAGCCTTCCACTCTAGTTTTGATGATGATTAACTCATGTAGTTATAGTTTACTAATAATCTTGTGATATTGAGTTTCAGATATTTAATCAAGATATTAGTAGGTGATTAGCTTTAACAAAGGTGTTTTGGAGCTTTCACATGGTGATTCAAGAACTCGAGCGTCAAAGTTCATATCTAGCACTCGTTGGAGTCAAGCTCGGGGAATCACGTTTGGATCGAGTCGACTTGGAGACGGCGCTCTACAAGAAGACTTCGGTACATTATTTTAGAATAGTTAGTTTAGATTCATTGTTAAAGATTAGATAGTGTGATATGCTCAAGTTCACAACACACACTTGTTTTAAGTTTCAAGTTTATTGGTTTTGGTTTTCGGTTTAACCGATCTTGGTTTTCATGTAAAAAACATTGATATATATCTATTTCACGTATATTGGATTCTATTCATATACTATATTCTTCCAAGTTGTTTAAATATCATGTTTTTGTATTTGCAAGTATTTTAGAAAAAACGGTTTTCCATTTCAAAAATTCAAGTTTTTGAAAATACAGTTTTTAGCTTTCGGCAAAATTTATAAGTCACAAGAATTGTTCAAAATGTTTGTAACATGGTTTGATTTTACTCAAACATGTTTGTATATCAAAGTATAACACTGAAACTATTTTTGTAGATTTTTAGAGATTTTATGGGATTTTATTTGAGTCAAAAACCCAAACTTTTAATCCCCTTAAATCCCTGATCTGGCTTCTGCCGGTCGACCGGGCCGGTCGACCGAGCTAGGAGTCGGTCGAACAAGGCGATCGACCGACGTGCACAAACGTGCACGCCAGGCTTAGCTGGAGGGCCGGTCGACCGACCCAGTCGACCGCCAGAGAGCTTCTGCTCTCTGAAAAGCCACGGTCGACCGGGTCGGTCGACCGGCAGAGAGCTCTGCTCTCTGTTCTAGGCCACGGTCGACCGGGCCGGTCGACCGCTGCCCCAACGGTCAAAAATTTGACCGTTGCGGTCGACCGGGCCGGTCGACCGACTGCCGTCCAGGCTGCTGACTGGACCCCAACGGCTAGTTTTCTTTTGGCCTATAAATTGGGGTTCTATGGACTGTTTTAACTAAGTTTTTAAGAGAGAAAATTTACATTCCTAAAGAGTATTTTCAGCAAAAGTTTTTGGGTTCAAAGTTCTTATCCTTTATTTGTTTTTAAGGTGTTGGAAATTCAAAGAAAATATAGTCTTTTGGGAATTGGTTTTTGGTCTAAAAATTCTATATCTATTTGGAGTTTTTCCCAAGCATTTTTTTTTGTTTCAAATACTTTATTTTCTCACACTTGAGCTTACATACTATCCTATCTATTAGGATCTTTATTTTATGGGAAAAGAAGTTGTTTGTTGTTGAGATAGACGACCAAGTTGTACCCTCCTTGATTTGTGATATCCCTCTAGTGAGAGGTGATTGTGGGTATCCCTCTAGTGAGAGGTTGATAGTAGAGGTTGTGTTGGTATCTCTCTTAGTGAAGAGGTGGATTGTGTTTGTTTGGCTTTGTGCCTATCCCTCATTTGTGAGGTTGATATTGTTAGCTTTGCGCCTTGCCTCTAAGTGTAGAGGTTGTATTTGCTGGAGAGAGGAGTTGTGTACTCCCAATTGTAATTGCCCCAAATCCTCAGTGGAGGTTCCCTGTGTGGGAAGTCCTGTGTGGACGAGTTAGTGAAAATCCTTCTGTGTGAAGGCGGGACGTAGAGCTGTGTGCTCGAACCTCGAAACATATCTCGGTGTTTGCGTTTGATCCACTTTCTCTAACTCTCTCTCTTTTACATTGTGCCTTGCATCATTCATATTGCCCATTCATACTTATATGCTTGGTTGTATTTATTTGTGCCCTCACTTATGTTTAACCACGAGAGCTTCATATAGCACCTCAACTCTTATTCAGAGGAATTAAGAGGAGTTAGTCCAGATCCCTTCACCGGAATTCGACTACACTCGTTGGTTACACTAAGTGTGTTGCAATTAAGTTTTCAATTTTCGCATTATTGTTCATAGATTAGTCGTACACCTATTCACCCCCCTCTAGGTGTACTTACAATTGGTATCAGAGCCTACGCTCCTAATATTAGGTTTAACCACCTAGGAGTGTGATCTTGGTTTTGCTAATCTATCATTTGCATTTGCACACATATAGTTTGCACTCATGGATATCCCTCTCATGTTTGATATCTCTAAAATTGATATATGGAAGGTTATGATGAGTTGCCATTTAAAAGCCATAAGTTATAAAGTTTACATTGTCATTACCAAGGAATCCGACCTTAGTGATAGCAAGCATATAGAGGCCAATGCACTTTCCCTAAAGGCACTTAGAGCATCTCTTAGTAAAGAATATTTACATGTGTTTTTCTCATTATGATTCCGCTTTTGCAGTGTGGAACATTTTGATATCTCCCGAGCTACAAACGTTTATCAATAAGAAGAGGAAATCTAGTCGAGACGAGTCCGACCTACGTTGCTTCATGGTCCAGGGAATGACTCCCTTGAGGTACATTCGGATACTCAACTAGATGATAGTACTAGTTCTTATTGTAATGAGTGTATGGATGCACATGCCTTAAATAATGAACTAGCTAAAAATTGTGAAATTTGATTTCAAAATATAAACTTTTGAAAAAGGATAGCTTTGTATTAAAAGAAGAAAATAAAAATTTTCTTCTAGACTTGAGATTGCTTTGCAAGAAAGGGATGAGATTTCAAGTGAACGTGACTCACTTAAATCCCAACTTGATCTTGCTCTAAATGAAAACAAGAATTTGAAAAATAAAAATGATTGTGAAAATGTTTTGAAGAACAATGAAATTTTAACTTCAAAACTTGATTTTGTTGTAAAAGAAAATATTTTTTTGAAAAATAAAATTGATTTGATTTCAAAAGATTTAGAAGTTTGCTTAAATGAAAATAAATCTTTGAAAAATAATTTAGATACACATGTTTGCCATGCTAGTATACCTTCACCATCTAGTGTATCCATTGCATGCACCTCTTCTATAATTAAAAATGATATATCTATGCTTAAGAAGAGTGTTGATTATTTGGGCTCCACTTTAAGCCATTGTGCCATGAACCATACACGTTTGGAATTCATGTTTCGCAGGAAACAAATTTCATCTATGCATGCACACAAACCACGACATACACATGCTCCTCACGGTCACACTCATAACACTTTATATGCTCATGTGTACACTTATACACATTGTGGACGTAAGGGCCACCTTGCTAAATTTTGTTATGATAAGATACATGATTCAAATTTAGCAAATAAGTTTGTTTGGGTTAGGAAGGAGCTAACCCCCATGGACCCAAAAGAGTATGGGTACCAAAGACCACTCCTATTTTATTTGATGTAGGTGTGGGCTCTCACATGACATGAGAGTAATGGTGCCTTGAGGTGGATGCGTTCCGAGCTTAAAGAAGACAATTTGGATGCATCACTTTTAAGGAAGTTTGGTGGGAGGACCACCTTGGTTTGGAGATATGGAGATGTGCCCTATCGGTTTTGGTAACGATCTCTTACTCCTCATTATGTTTACATGCTTTTCATATTGTTGATTTTTAGCATGTTTTGATTTTTCATTATTAGTATGTTAAATGTCATGATTATTAGACTTGTGATATGCATGATTAGTATTTGAGATCACCCATGTTTAATATGGACTTATATCTTTGTGTTCTCACATTTGTTTAACTATTGTGTTATCATAGATCTAATGCATGTGCATCTACATAATGATCATATGTATGTTTATAAGTTTTATTTTGATTTCTATGCTTCATGTTTTGATTACTTGTTTAGATGTTAGTTTTCATTAAAACTTGGATATATATTTGTACAACTAGTGAGCCACAAATAGATTATCATTGTTTGTGCTTGAATGCTCATTTGTACCCATTAGATGTACTAGTATAGTCTAGTTTTGATGATTCATACATTTTAATTTGTATTCCATATTTTTGATATGTTTTTCATGTTTATGTTAAACTTCATGTATATGTCTATTTTGTCTAAACTATTAGTTATACATATACATCCTTGAGCCACTTGCCTTCATGCATATACATTTGTGGACTCGTCTATGTTTGGATATGTATGTATACTTTAGTTTGTACAAGACATACATATGCCTTGAAGATTAAATTATTTTGATGAAAAATTAGATTTTCTTGTGTTTCATATTTTAAGGAATTTCACATTGAGCTTGATTGCCTATTTCCATGATGATGTGGTTCACATTACTCTTATACGCTCACCCTTATTTAATGTTTTCTCATGATTTTGTTTTCATGAGTATTATATGTGCTATATAGATTTTGAGTGACATTGGTTTAGTGATTTTCATGTTTTATGGAATATATTTTTGTTTTATTCCTTACTTGAAGAATTTCGTACTAGTTTACAAATTTTTCATATAACTAGTTGCGGTATTCTTCATATGGTAGAGTTTTCAAATGTGTTATAACATTTTCAAACTTATTTTTGAAAACCCCTACCCATTGAAGGGCGATTGGTTGGGCGAGCCTTGTATGCTCTTAATTGAGAATCTATTTAAACATGTGCATGAAATGGGTGGTAGGAAGTATGAGTTATACACTTGATCTTATTTTGTTTTCAATTGATATCATTATATCTTTTCAATTGGTATCACTATTGACATTCTTTTTGTATACTCTATATTTTTTATACTTACACTTCAAATAGTATCAATTTCGATTGGTATTCATTTTCCCATATATATATATTTATATTTTATTTTGTGCTTACTATATCTTTATATCTTTGAGCACAAAATTTTGGTTATGCTAAGCTTGATTTCCTAAATGACTATTATTTTCATTTGATTATTTTTCAATTGGTATCTTATACAAGCTTATGCATCATTTTAATTGGTATTTCATAAAGGGGGAGAAAATTCATATTTCACCTTTAAATTGATTTGTTTACCTTTGGTATTCTACTCGTACACTTTATGTTGAAAAAGAATTGAAAATGATATTGATTTTATTTGGTATCATTCACTCCTAATGAAAATCATTTTCAATATGTTAAAAAAAAATTTGGTTTATGTTTTTCAATTGGTATCAAAAGTGTAAAATATTTTCAATTGGTACTAATTTTTACAATTGGTATCAAGATTACCTATATGTTTACATCTTTCAATTGATATCAAATTTTTTGGTTGATTTCTTCAAAATGTTTTATTTACTTTCAATTGGTATAATATATACATGTTTATTTAAATTTATATTAAAAACATTTGTTTTATATACTTTCAATTGGTATGTTTTATTTATGTTCAATTGATATCTTGATGCACTAAATTGATATTTTTTTTTCAATTGGTATCATAATGTTTTGATTTGATTTCACCCCTTGATGATGTTTGTTTCGGACAAAAAGGGGGAGAATATTGTTTTATTGTTTACTTTAACCCTTTGTTGATGATTGACAGAAAGGGGAGAAGTATTTGAGTTTATATACATGTTTATTGTGTATTTATAAGTTTATATCAAACTTTGTTTCATATTTGTTATCAAGAGAGTTTGTTTGATGTTTTGATGTTTTGTTGATATTAGTATCAAGAGCATGGATATTAGTAACAAGAACATATTTTGTTGTTTTGTTTTATTGATATCAAGAACTTTTATTAAAATTTTTATTGTTGGTATCAAGAGCTTTTATTGATTATCTTTCAATTGGTATCAAGAGTTTTTATTGATTGGTATCAAGAGTTTTTATTGCTTTTATTGATAAAGCTTTCAATTGAAATTTTTATTGGTATCAAGAGCAATTATTTAAAGAACATGTTTATTTCAAAAAGAGGAAAAAGGAATTTATTTTAAAAATTTAGTATCAAGAGCATGTTTCCTTCATTATTTTATGCATGTTTATGCATACTCATGTTTAATATTCATTGCATATCTTATTGTTTATTGCTATGCATGAGTTAAGGGGGAGCTTCCTTGAAGCTTAACTTTAATCTATGCATATATAACTCCATGAGTTTTGTCATCATCAAAAAGAGGAGATTGTTGGCCCAGAGGCCTTCCACTCTAGTTTTGATGATGATTAACTCATGTAGTTATAGTTTACTAATAATCTTGTGATATTGAGTTTCAGATATTTAACCAAGATATTAATAGGTGATTAGCTTCAACAAAGGTGTTTTGAAGCTTTCACATGGTGATTCAAGAGCTCGAGCATCAAAGTTCATATCTAGCACTCGTTGGAGTCAAGCTCGGAGAATCACGTTTGGATCGAGTCGACTTGGAGACGACGCTCTACAAGAAGACTTCGGTACATTATTTTAGAATAGTTAGTTTAGATCCATTGTTAAAGATTAGATAGTGTGATATGCTCAAGTTCACAACACACACTTGTTTTAAGTTTCAAGTTTATGGTTTTGATTTTCAGTTTAACCGATCTTGATTTTCATGTCAAAAATATTGATATATATCTATTTCATGTATATTGGATTCTATCCATATACTATATGCTTCCAAGTTATTTAAATATCATGTTTTTGTATTTGCAAGTGTTTTGGAGAAAACGGTTTTCCATTTCAAAATTCAAGTTTTGTAAAATACGATTTTTGGTTTTCGGCAAAATTTGTAAGTCACAAAAATAGTTCAAAATGTTTGTAACATGGTTTGATTTTACTCAAACATGTTTGTATATCAAAGTATAACACTGAAACTATTTTTGTTGATTTTTAGAGATTTTATGATATTTTATTTGAGTCAAAAAGTCAAACTTTTAATCCCCTTAAATCCCTGTTTGGCTTCTGTCGGTCGACCGAGTTAAGAGTCGGTCGACCGAGGCGATCGACCGACATGCACAAACGTGCACGCCAGGTCGACCGCCAGAGAGCTTCTGCTCTCTGGAAAGCCCCGGTCGACCGGGTCGGTCGACCGGCAGAGAGCTCTGCTCTCTATTCCAGGCCATGGTCGACCGGGCCAGTCGACCGCTGCCCCAACGGTCAAAAATTGACCGTTGGCGGTCGACCGGGCCGGTCGACCGACAGTCGTCCAGGCTGCTGACTGGACCCCAACGGCTAGTTTTCTTTTGGCCTATAAATTGGGGGTGTTATGGACTGTTTTAACTAAGTTTTTAAGAGAGAAAAATTTACATTCCTAAAGAGTATTTTCAGCAAAAGTTTTTGGGTTCAAAGTTCTTATCCTTTATTTGTTTTTAAGGTGTTGGAAATTCAAAGAAAATATAGTCTTATGGGAATTGGTTTTTGGTCTAAAAAATCTATATCTATTTAGAGTTTTTCCCAAGCATTTTTCTTTGTTCCAAACACTTTGTTTTCTCACACTTAAGCTTACATACTATCCTATCTATTAGGATCTTTATTTTGTAAGAAAAGAAGTTGTTTGTGGTTGAGATAGACCACCAAGTTGTTAACCCTCCTTGATTTGTGATATCCCTCTAGTGAGAGGTGATTGTGGTATCCCTCTAGTGAAAGGTTAATAGTGGAGGTTGTGTTGGTATCCCTCTTAGTGAAGAGGTGGATTGTATTTGTTTGGCTTTGTGCCTATCCCTCATTTGTGAGGTTGATATTGTTGGCTTTGCGCCTTGCCTCTAAGTGTAGAAGTTGTATTTGCTGGAGAGAGGAGTTGTGTACTCCCAGTTGTAATTGCCCCAAATCCCCAGTGAAGGTTCCCTGTGTGGGAAGTCCTGTGTGGACGAGTTAGTGGAAATCCTTCTATGTGAAGGCGGGGACGTAGAGCTGTGTACTCGAACCTCGAAACATATCTCGGTGTTTGCGTTTGATCCACTTTCTCTAACTCTCTCTCTTTACATTGTGCCTTGCATCATTCATATTGCTCATTCATACTTATATACTTGGTTGTGTTTGTTTGTGTGCCTCACTTATGTTTAACCACGAGAGCTTCATATAGCCCCTCAACTCTTATTCAGAGGAATCAAGAGGAGTTAGTCCAGAGCCCTTCACCGGGAATTCGGCTACACTCGTTGGTTACACTAAGTGTGTTGCAGTTAAGTTTTCAATTTTCGCATTATTGTTCATAGATTAGCCGTACACCTATTCACCCCTCTAGGTGTACTTACAGTAAAGTATTCTTCAATTCGCATCTCATTGTGTAACGGTCCCAGTTTCTAATAAGCAAGATTAGATCCATAATATGAATTTATTCCCAAATCTTTTCTTTGATTCAACATCTAGAAAAATTTCGACAGCACTTCCTCTAATATTTTTACTTTTGCCACATACAAATATCCAATTTCGGCTCCAAGGCCTACTTAAATCCACAAAGCATTTCGGTCATATGACCTACTTATCATAAAAATAAAGAATATCTCCAAAATATATTTATGCCATATATTCATCTTGCATAACCATCAAGGCATCCATAATCCACAAGGTTCTACCAACATGATTACAATACTTTACTTTACCAACTTCCCAGGTACACAGGTTCTAATTAAAACTATTACAAAAATTACATACGATAGTAGCATCATAGCACCCTCAACTAGGTAATGCTAACATAAAACATAATTACAAGCACATAGTGACAAAATAAGTGTTTATGAAACATATAACATTCTGCTCATGACTAATCCATGCTACATTATGCTCTTACCTTGATCCAAACCTGAAAGAGAAGACAAAGAAAGGAATGAGCTCGACGGCTCAGCGAGTAAATTTCATAAAAACAAGAAACTAATTTACCCATTACCATACATCATTCATGATTATTTTCCCCAAGTTTTCCCTATTTTCTAAACATCACATTTTGGCCAATCCTATCTCTTCCCTAGCATATCATATAACATACACCTTTAAAATATCCAATTCACTTCTCTAACATCTCCTATAACATACACATTTAAAATATCCAATTCCATGAATTAATAATTTACATGCTACCTTACTCTATTCAAGCACACTTTCCCTAAAATCCCTTTTAGTCTCATACATCAATTACTTGAATAGAACTTCATGAATTTGGTTTGTAAAGTGAGTATGTAAATTTACTCACCAAGATATGTGGATTCCCACTAGCTATTTTTGATCAATCCTTCACTCAAACCCTAGTAACAAGACAAGGCAAAATTTAGTTATGATATAATTTGTAAAGAGGAAAGAATTTGTAGAGTAATAGATTTTACCTTAGCCCAAATTAGTTTCAGAATTTTGGGGATTTCTTTTGGAACCAAATTTTCAGAATTAGGGCTCTTCGAAATCACCCCAAAGGCTGAATCTTGGCTGAAAAGAGAAGCCCCCCTTACCCACGGGGCTGCCCTCCCAGGTGCCGCCCCCCCCGCGTCGCCGGTGCGCCGCCCCGCCGGCCGGCGCGCCGCGGGCTGGCGCGCCGGGCCTGTGCGCGCCTGCTGTGGCGCGCGGCTGCGCCTCCCCTCCTGGCTTCGGCTGGGAGGGTGAGGAGAGAGAGAGAGAGGAGGGAGAGAGAGAGTTTCTAGGGTTTAGTTTTGGGAGTTCAGAAATTTTTTTACAGAGAAGGAGAAACTTCTCCTCTCAGATCCAACGTAAGGGAAGATCAGTTTTGCATAAAGACCCCCCAACAACCTGATTATTGCAACACCAATCCCTTCTAATCTTGCCACTTGGCCAAGGCTAGGATCAAATTGATCCTAGCCTTACACCTCACCCCCTCATGCATACCTAACACCTCCACTCACATATGCAAATAAAATATTCTAAATACAAATACCTAGTATTTGTTTAGGTATTTCCTAATTGAGAATACTAAATTTAAATATCAAGGATATATTTCCATATACTCTTAAAGGTCATAATTATTTTGGCATGAAATATTTATATATATTTTATATATATGTACCAATTTATGCCATAATCAAAAAAATGAAAATAACTCATAAAGATGAAATATTAATTCTATGGTCATATTAATTATTATTGGTATTAAATTAGGAATGAGGAATTATAAAATAAAAATTTCCTATCTAACCGATGTTAAAATAATTAAGAATTAATAAAAAAAAATGGGCTGTTACATTCTACCCCCCTTAGGGAAGCTTCATCCCCGAAGCTCGACGTACCTTGTAAAAGTTCACTCAGACTCTTGATAGAAAACGAGGGTCCCTGCCTAATACAACTGTCTCAAGTACCTCATGTATCTGAACTATTTCTCAATGTTGTTTATGCTCCTCGCTACTCTTGGGATAATTATTACATCAACAATGAATATGATCACAAATTGATCGGGATATGGTTGTAATATTCTTATTCATCAAGTCCATAAATGTTGCAGGGATGATGGTTTGTCCAAATGGCATTACGAGAAATTCGATCTTTCTTTCCGGGATAAGCGTGGTAACTCCTTCGAAACACAATTGAGGTATTCGTTCACCATAGTTATGCACCCTTTTGGTGACAGCTTATATGGGCACAGCGGTTAATAATCAATCTATTTCTAAAATAACATTGTACTCCCATCTCTCCTAATTTTACGAGGTTCACCCATGTTTTTACTTCTCTTATCATGACCTCACCTTCCTATAGTACATATTAGTAACCATATCCGTTCCTATAGGAGTCGATATCACAAGTAAAATTCAATGATTTAGATTTCATGTTTGGTTTGGATGCAACATTGAGAAGACAAAAGAGTATGTGACACCAGGGTCAAATGATACTCGGGCAATATGCCCCAATAAGTTGATTGTACCTTTCACCACAACACTTGATGTTCGAGACTCCTGCTGAGTCAAGCATTCCTCTCCCGCCGAGCTCCAGGCTGTTGCACTGATGACTGAGTTTCCGCCGGTCGGGGTGTGTTGAACGGTCGCCTGACAGTTCCTCTGCTGATCCTGAAAATGGGACAGTGCCCCCAGTTCGCCTTTCCGTCCCAAATCTCATACTTGGGTGTCCTTATAAGATCGGACATTCCTTCCTTATGTGACCCATTTGACTGCAAGAGAAACATTGTTTGCCCAATACACAACTGCCCGCATGATTTAAATGGCATATGGGGCACCACGAGTTTCCTGCAACATCGGGACGTGAGAAAGTATTGTCTGAGGTCTTCGAGGGAATCCCACTCGATGCCATGTACCTCCATTTGATCTAGAAGCCGATGCTACCGAGGACCCTCACTTCTATTGAATCTGTGGTTTGACATATCGGGGTCAGGTGTCTCCTGATAGTGGGGGCGCTTAGAAGGGGGTAACTCCTTGCCTTTGACTTCCTGGTCTTCCAATATATCCGTTCAACTTCCAATGCTTTCTCCACCGCTTGAATATAGATTTGGAGTTGAAACGGAATTAATTTGCTTCTGATTTCAGGTTTTAATCCCCTCATGAACCTTTTAGTTCTTTCTGATTCTTCACGTACCAACCCTGCTGCATACCTTGATAATTGTGTAACTTGACATCATACTGGTTGACAGACATTTGTCCTTGCTTTAGCTCCTGAAATTCTAGTGCGAGTTTATCTTTAGCTACCCCCGGTATATACTTTTCGTTGAACTTCTTAACCAAAAGTTCCAAGAAACTTTCTCCCCTAAGGAATTAGCTCCACCTTTAACCATGTCCCACCAATGTTCTGCCTCACCTTGAAACTGAAGGAGGTAAAGGACACTCTTTGATCCTCATTACATTCCATACGGTTAGTATTTTCTCAATTCGGCGAAGCCATTCTTCTGCTTGTATGGGATTAGCTTCTCCTTTAAATGCTGGCGGGTTCAGCTTCTGAAATTGTTCTAAAGCTCTATGTGGGTTGCTTTTCGTTGCCAGACGCGCCAACCAACCCGGCATTACATCAGGGATTTTCTGGTATTTGCTGATGTGTTCATCCTCGTGGTTAGTCGGGGGATGGATACTCCCAACTGAGTTTTGCGGTGGAGCATAGCTTGCCGGATCAGTGTCTGGTGGCGGAAGATTTAAGTCCATCTAACCCTAAAAGAATAATCAGTACTTATCATCAATAATGTTCACAGTACAAAGCAAGTCTTACATAACAATTATTACTTCATTCATAACTTCAAAGACATCTTGGAACCAAGACTTACATTGATATGCTTACATTCATATTAAGCATATAAAAGATATATATATATAACCCATATAAAAGGTTTACATTGAAACTCCTTGTTCACACCCAATTCTTTACAGACCCATAAACCTTCCTACCAAAAAGCTCTAAAATAGGCGAACCATACCATCCTTTCTCAAAATACTAAACATTCCACCTTATTTAAGGATTATATTAGAACTAGTGGAACTTCCCTCCTTACTATCATTATTAGAGTTCTCTCCTCTTAGATTTTCTTCTTCAGGATTTTCTTCGTTAGGGTCTTCTTCATCTCCTTCCTTAGGATCTTCACTTTCTATTATGATATCATCGTCATATTTTCAGTATTCATAATCCTCATAATGATCCCAGTCGTGGGCCCAGCTAGCATTCTACCAAATACCTCCAAAAGATATTCTTCCTTGGGACTCTACTTCATTACTGAGGATGGCATTAAAAGTCTCAGTCATTGGTAGGTCTCCGATAGGGCTTTTATCATCAACTGCCACATCTGTATTCTTTTATCCCTTTAAGCTTGCTTCAACATCATTATCCATATATATAAGGAAATTTTACCTTAAGGTAGTTAGGCTATTGGAAGTCAACAGATCTGCAATTACTTATATCTTCTATCTCTCGGAGCTTGCTACTCTAAAACGTTCTTACGTTCTGAATTAACCTTGACTTGCCGGATATTTTAGCTGCCCTCTCATTCCAGTGTCCCATACCACTGGCGATCCATACAAGGGCCCGCACCCTCAATATGAAACATCCGAATCGGAGTATGCGGGTACTCAAATTCGGATACAAGAGAACGGTTAAATATCCCGCACTCCTAAGTTAATCATATTTGTAAGAATCCACTACTCCTTAAAATACCCATCTCAATCGTACAATCATACATACAATTTTCACACAAATTCACCTCAATCATAACTTATCCTATCTACTCAATGTAACTTTACACCTAAACCTCGGCTCTGATACCAACTGTAACGGTCCCAGTTTCTAATAAGCAAGATTAGATCCATAATATGTATTTATTCCCAAATCTTTTCTTTGATTCAACATCTAGAAAAATTTCGGCAGCACTTCCTCTAATATTTTTACTTTTGCCACATACAAATATCCAATTTCGGCTCCAAGGCCTACTTAAATCCACAAAGCATTTCGGTCATATGACCTACTTATCACAAAAATAAAGAATATCTCCAAAATATATTTATGCCATATATTCATCTTGCATAACCATCAAGGCATCCATAATCCACAAGGTTCTACCAACATGATTACAATACTTTACTTTACCAACTTCCCAGGTACACAGGTTCTAATTAAAACTATTACAAAAATTACATACGATAGTAGCATCATAGCACCCTCAACTAGGTAATGCTAACATAAAACATAATTACAAGCACATAGTGACAAAATAAGTGTTTATGAAACATATAACATTCTGCTCATGACTAATCCATGCTACATTATGCTCTTACCTTGATCCAAACCTGAAAGAGAAGACAAAGAAAGGAATGAGCTCGACGGCTCAGCGAGTAAATTTCATAAAAACAAGAAACTAATTTACCCATTACCATACATCATTCATGATTATTTTCCCAAGTTTTTCCTATTTTCTAAACATCACATTTTGGCCAATCCTATCTCTTCCCTAGCATATCATATAACATACACCTTAAAATATCCAATTCACTTCTCTAACATCTCCTATAACATACACATTTAAAATATCCAATTCCATGAATTAATAATTTACATGCTACCTTACTCTATTCAAGCACACTTTTCCTAAAATCCCTTTTAGTCTCATACATCAATTACTTGAATAGAACTTCATGAATTTGGTTTGTAAAGTGAGTATGTAAATTTACTCACCAAGATATGTGGATTCCCACTAGCTATTTTTGATCAATCCTTCACTCAAACCCTAGTAACAAGACAAGGCAAAATTTAGTTATGATATAATTTGTAAAGAGGAAAGAATTTGTAGAGTAATAGATTTTACCTTAGCCCAAATTAGTTTCAGAATTTTGGGGATTTCTTTTGGAACCAAATTTTCAGAATTAGGGCTCTTCGAAATCACCCCAAAGGCTGAATCTTGGCTGAAAAGAGAAGCCCCCCTTACTCACGGGGCTGCCCTCGCCCAGGTGCCGCCCTCGCGCGGCCGTGCGCCGCCCCGGCGCGGCTGCGCGCGGCCGGGCTGTGCGCGGCCTGCTGTGGCGCGCGGCTGCGCCTCCCCTCCTGGCTTCGGCTGGGAGGGTGAGGAGAGAGAGAGAGAGAGAGAGTTTCTAGGGTTTGGTTTTGGGAGTTCAGAAATTTTTTTACAGAGAAGGAGAAACTTCTCCTCTCAGATCCAACGTAAGGGAAGATCATTTTGCATAAAGACCCCCCAACAACCTGATTATTGCAACACCAATCCCTTCTAATCTTGCCACTTGGCCAAGGCTAGGATCAAATTGATCCTAGCCTTACACCTCACCCCCTCATGCATACCTAACACCTCCACTCACATATGCAAATAAAATATTCTAAATACAAATACCTAGTATTTGTTTAGGTATTTCCTAATTGAGAATACTAAATTTAAATATCAGGGATATATTTCCATATACTCTTAAAGGTCATAATTATTTTGGCATGAAATATTTATATATATTTTATATATATGTACCAATTTATGCCATAATCAAAAAATGAAAATAACTCATAAAGATGAAATATTAATTCTATGGTCATATTAATTATTATTGGTATTAAATTAGGAATGAGGAATTATAAAATAAAAATTTCCTATCTAACTGATGTTTAAAATAATTAAGAATTAATAAAAAAAAAGGGCTGTTACACATTGGCTCTGGTAGCACAGTACGAGTTGGACCTTGATCAACTCGATGTAAAGACCGCCTTTCTCCATGGCGATCTGGATGAAGAGATCTATATGTCTCAGCCGACAGGGTTTAAAACTGCAGGAAAAGAAAATATGGTGTGCAAGCTGAAGAAATCGCTATATGGATTAAAACAATCTCCTAGACAATGGAACAAGCGTTTCGACAGCTTCATCAGAGGAAAGAGGTACACACGTAGCCATTATGACCCATGTGTGTATTATAACAAGCTACCTATAGGAGATTATATCTATCTACTATTATATGCAGATGATATGCTTATTGCTTCAAAAACTAGATCTGCAATTGAAGAACTGAAAAAGGACTTATCTTCTGAGTTTGAGATGAAAGATCTTGATGAAGTAAAGAAGGTGCTAGGCATGGAAATTGATCGAGACCGAAGGAGTGGCAAGGTGAGCTTGACACAAAAGGAGTATTTGCAAAAGGTACTTCAGAGGTTTAATATCGACAAGGATACGAAATCTGTAAGTACACCACTGGCTCCTCATTTCAAGTTAAATGCCGTTGTGTCTCCAAAAACTATTGAAGAACGTGAGTATATGACTCCCGTACCATATGCTAGCGCAGTTGGTAGTCTGATGTATGTAATGGTGTGTACACGACCAGATCTGTCACAAGCTGTCTCCATGATTAATAGATACATGCATGATCCTGGACAGGGTCATTGAGAGGCAGTGAAGTGGGTTCTATGGTACATTAAAGGTACCATAGATGTTGGATTGGTATTCGAGAAGGATTCTACAGGGAAGCAGGAATGTATCGAATATGTTGACTCTGATTATGCATGAGACCTTGACAAACGCTGGTCCACAACGGGTATGTGTTTACATTATCTCAAGCACCGGTTAGTTGGCGCTCTATTCTACAGTCTACCGTTGCATTATCTACTACAGAGGCCGATTACATGGCCATGACGGAGACTATGAAGGAGGCAATTTGGCTTCAAGAGTTGCTTGATGACTTGGGATTGAACAAGATCTGCTGAAGATCAATTGTGATAGTATGAGTGCTATCTATTTAGCAAAGAACCAGGTGTATCATGTAAGAACGAAGCACATAGATGTCAGGTTCCACTTTGTTCGGGAGATTCTTGATGATGGTGATATTAAATTACTGAAGATCCACACGACGGAGAATCCCGCCGATATGCTTACCAAGGTGGTGTCAGGAGTAAAATTTACCTATTGTAAAGCATTACTCCATATCCTTCCTGTCGCTTGAGCTTGTTGGAGTTCATTTGGATGAATTACGGATGGCTTGATCCCTTGGGCAGGGTACGTAGGCAGCCACACTGGTGCGCCACTTTCGAGTCGACAGATCCTATGCTGTGTTCGGCTCAGATTTAAGAAATCTTCACCGAGGTGGAAAATTGTAGGAAGAGAGAGGTAGAGGTTGCGAAAGACGAAGACATGACCGACAGCAGATACCGGTCGACCGTGTGCACCAACGTGCACAGGCAATATCGGTCGACCGCAGAAAAGAACGATCGACAGCCCGGTCGACCGACTGACAAGGCTTTGCTCTCGGGTTGGCGCGGTCGACCGGCGCGGTCGACCGGGACTTGGGTCGGTCGACTAGCCGGTCAACTGACAGACAGATCCTTCCAGATTTTGGATTTCTGTTCTGAATAGAAAACGAGTCCAATTGAGGTTTCCAATTATTCTAGGTCTTCTTGGTTATAAATAAAGGGGTTGAGTCCTCCTCTAATGTATGCATGATATTGTAATTGATTATTGAATCAATAAAGAGCTCTCTATTCCTTACCCTGAGGACGTAGGTAATTTGCCGAACCTCATTAATCTTGTGTTTTTGGTTTCTTCCTATTGTTTTCTTGTTCTTGACATTGAGTGATACTTCTCTACTGCATCTGTGATCCAAGGGTTCCTCATTGATTGTTGATCTGCGCACAACAATAACAACGGTACAACATCTCTTTGAAAAAGAAGGAAAAGAAAACAAAAGCATGGCACATGATTTGTAAGTATGTTCACATTGTTTTTTTTAATTTGTAGTTTAAACAATTATGATTTTGATTAAATGCTTCGTATTTGTAGTTCATAAACTTATTTTGTTTAATACAAATGAATAAAAAAATAATTTATACTTTTCAGGTATCTTTTATTAAATGATATAATATTTCTATGATGCTTCGTATTTCGATAGAGGAGCAAGCTCAATTTTACAGTTGTTTGGTGGTCTCAATTTGTTTCAAATTTGTGACTAGAAAAATAATAAAGCTTTTCCCATAGAATATTTTGTACATTGTTCATCTCACAATAATACTTTAAGTACATTGCACTTGTTTTCCTTTATTTAATAGTTCATTGTATTACTTTACCTTTTGACTTTCTTCACAAATTCTTTAAAAATAAACGAATTTAACATCTTAATTGATTGAATAGACTTGACTTTAGTGGGCTCGATTCCGTCAAAATTTTATTGTTTGTGCATTTAAATGGCAAGGCTTAATTAATAAAATCAATGGGGGCTCAATTTTTCATTGGTGGGCCAGCAATCACGTGGGCAGCGAGGAGCCATCCACGTTTTACTTATTCAGAATTGAGAACTGCGAGATTCATTAGGGTCCGCACCTAAAAAAATGGATAAGTCTTAGAGTAATACTATTTATATTATTGTTTTATATTATATTATATTACTAATTTATAGATTATGAATCACATCCTCATTATCTCTTATCCTCGTTAATTGATACTGCAACTCACAATTTTTAGAGTAGTAATATGATATAATAAAAAAATAATATAATATTTTATTTTATTTTATTTTTTAATTAAAAAACTATAATAGCAAAAGGAAAAAAAAAACTCTAAATATATAATTGGAAGAAGTATACTCATATATATTTTTTTATAATTATTTTTGAAGAAAAAAAATGTTGCTTCACTGTGAGAGCCCCAACCAAATCATTGAACCAAAATAACTCATTAACTTTTTTTTTAATAATTATTGTTATTTTTATATTGTTTATTGACAGAAAACAATTTGGACATGTGGCTTTAAACGCAAGTATTATTGTGTTCATCCAACAGATATAATAATAAATATATAGTAGCAAACTAGTCGTCACAATTACAAGATAAATTCATATGAAAAGAAAATTCTCCCATGCTGCTTCTGTGTTTTTGTACTTATTTATTTATATTTTGTTTTATTACTAGTTTTAAATGTGTAATCCTCCCTGTACATATGTTTTAGTTTGGTGAGTATTTTTATTTTATTTTATTTTATTTTTTATTTTTCTTGAGTAAGAGTTGTCATATGCTTAATTAATTCAAACATAATTAATTTTATTTTATTTTTTATTTTTCTTGAGTAAGAGTTGTCATATGCATGGGGAAAAGGACAAAAGTTGTCATGAGATTTGGGTCGAACGAATAGTCCCACGTCTGTAGACACGAGGATAGCCTTGAGTATATAAGAATTTAGACAACTCCACGTAGAAGGTTAGCCTTTTAGGATGGTGCTCCAAGTCGCGAGCTCCTTTGCAACTGGTGTGCTTCCCTTCAGAAAGACTCTTTGTTCGAAGGAGGCCTACAAGTTGAGTGTGTGCCACTGCATATGTATATATGGTTTTTTTTGTCATTGTATCTAAAATTTATAAATGGAAAAAGGAGCGAACAAAAGTTGGGTATGAAGTATGAACCCAAGTACTTGGTGTTTGGACCACTTTCTCCAAATCAATTTTCTATTTATTCTTCTATATACATGTATATAATATATATGATCTTCTATGAACGGTTCTCACGGATTTCTGTGAGAACTTTCACGTGAGTCGTCGGATCTGATAGATCAAATCAAATAAAACTAGATCTCTATCAGATCTGACGGCCCACGTGAAAGTTCTCACATGAATTCGTGAGAACCGTTGTTAGGGAATCAACTCAATATATATATATATATATATATATATATATATATATATATATATATATATATATATATATATATATATATATAATTCCGTGACCGTGAGGCTTTGATTCACCTAACTAATAGAAAATGTGAAAAGCCCATTTGATATTGTTCATTTACAATAAACTCTGTTATTTTAATCAAAACTTTATCTTGTTAAAATTGCGCATGACAACGGCATCTCATTAATATAATATCGTTTATCACGTGGGCGTGTAAGCTCCGTGATTGTTAACTTGTCCATCTTTATTCTCTTGCTCTCATAATCAATTCATTACTTTAATTGTCTTTTGTCCTCCATAGTTGGCAGGTTGGACTGTTATGTCACCCAAAACTTTTTATCAATCAAAGTTACTTTTTAATAAAGCATGTCTTGATTAAATAAATCATGTTCTATGATTTGTGTTGCCATGGCTTTCATTGAAATTTTTTGTATGATCCACGTTGATCTATTTGACAGTAGGTTGGAGGGGAGCTATGTTACCTGTTGGGAGCCACCGACAGTGAAACTATTCATGATATTATTAGTGAAGGTGACACGATGAATGGAATGGAGTAAGGTTTTAATAATCAAAACTATAATAGGAATGTTTGCTTTGAGACCCCAGTGAAGTGCCAAAGAGTTGGTTAATTTTTGGGCCTCTCGTTAGTCGACTAACCCTACTCATTAGCCGACTGATTTTGTCACCAACTTTGTATCCGATTCTTTTTAGGATTTTGTTTTTGGGTCCAATTTGGATTCCAAATTGTTTCGTTTTTCTTTATTTATTTCTAGTTTTCTAATTATGTTAGACTTCTACTTTTAAAGCCTACTTAAGGCCCTTGTATCTTTAAGTTAGGAATTATCTTTTAAACTTTTATCAATTTTCGAATTAATAGAATTGAATTTCATTTTTCAATTGCTTGTGCATTCGAGTTATTCTCTTTTGCTCGTGGATTCGAATTGTTTTGCTCGTGGATTTCAGTTTATTCTACCTAAAGGTATCCTTTAGAGTTCATTGGCACTAAAACGAGATCTTACCGACATCTTCGCTTCTTTGTCTATATCAAGTGGTATAAGAATTCAGCTACTTTCCGACAATGGTGGGACAGGGTGATGGCTTTGCAACGCATTTCCACAAAGGTAGGCGTTGTTGAAGGGGATATCAGCAGTATGAAATCTACCTTGGATCTTGTGGTCCAAAAACTCAAGAAGTTATCCCTCAAGATTGCTCACCGAAGTCTGACAGATGGTACGTTCTGAAGCGAACATGATTGTCAGTCAAATCAACTTCCACCAAAACAACCTCTGCCACATCAACCACCACCACATCATTCCCTACCAAGACGTGCTCTACATCACCTCCAATATGAAAATCTCTCCGATAAGGAAGGATTGAACAATCTCTTCTATCAAGATGACAACTCTGAGGATGAAGCTTACAATGGAGATGGTTTTGCGGACGAGGCCCAAGGCGATTGTGTAGATCACCTAGAGGGGGTGACTAGATGATGTGCTAATCTAATGCCAAATAATGTGGAATTAAAACTTATTAAGCAAACTAAAACTTCACACAATGTATAACCCAAGAGTGAAGCTGAATTTTTGATGAAGGGCTCTGAACTTCTCCTCAAGATTCCTCTACATTAAGAGTTGAGGTGCTACTATAATTCTCTTGGTTGAATACTGGTGTGAGCATAATATCAAGCATGTAAAGATGTGACCAATAAGAGAGCATGTAAGATATCAAATAACGCAAGCAAGTATATCAATTTAGCCCACGCAAATATCAAGCATAAAAAGATAAAGAGCAATATGAACATGCAAGATATTAAACACAAGTGAGTTGAGAGAGAGATGAGCAATAGCAAACAAGGGAGAATTGTTTCGCGATTCGAGTCACTTACTCTACGTCTCCGCCTTCACCGCAATGAAAGATTTCCACCATAATCGAGATCACTCGATGCCGCAACACCTAAACGAGCTTCCTCAAGAACTCTTGGACCTACAAATCCCTCACTTGTTCTCGTAATAACAATACACAACACGAACCTGCAAATTTGCCGAGGCCGCAACCTCCAACTTCTCCTCAATACAAAGATGAAAACTTTGTGATCATTTCTTGGTCACAAGCAAACACTCTCACATACAGGGATCTTAGAGGATGGATATAGCAATGGATAACTCAAGCTTGCGTGAGAAAACTAGATAAATGGAATGGTGGAAAACTCAAGAAAATGCTTTTGAAAACTTAAAAGAATCACTCTTGAAACTCTTTTGATATGAAAGTTAAGTCCAAAAATTTATAGAGAAAACTTTGTGGAACATAGAAAAAACTAGCTTTAAAACTTGTCCAAAAATCTTGCCTAAAAATGGCCAAAAGACCCCATATATATAGGGAGTTGAAAACTAGTTGTTGGGCTCAGTTTTCTAGCCAGAATGGCCTATTGGTCGACTGGCCGGTCGATCGGCTAACAGTCAAATTTATGGCCATTGGGGTTACCGGTTAACTGCCCGATCGACCGCTCCCCAAGACATGCTCTGTCGGTCGACCGGTCGGTCGATCGCGACCCGATAGAGACTTATTGTCTCTCAGTCGGTCGATCGACCCTATCAATCTATTTGGGCTCATGCATGTTGTGCACGTCGGTCGACCGAGCCTTGCTTCGGTCAACCGGTCGATTGACCGGTCGGTCGACCGCAAGCATCCCAGAACACATTTTTTTGGATTTTTAATAAAAACTTGGACTTGTGAAAATCTTAAAAATTCAATTAAATCCCATAAGTTTCACAAAAATAAGTTCATGTAAATACTTTGAAGTACAAACATGTGTGATCAAAATATCAACACATATTACAAACATGCGAAATATTTTTGAGATATAAAATTAAAATTTTAAACCAAAAATCTTATTTTTCAAAATCCAACTTCTAAATGAAAAACAATTTTTTTCAAAACTTGTTCAAATACAAAAATAAAATATTGTAACACATTTGAAGTATAGAGTCTATAGAAATGATCCAATACACATAGTAGATGAAATATACTTATTTTTGACAATAAGCTCTAAAATACGTTTTGATAAATACAAAACTTTAAACACATGAATTAACTCATCAAAATAAATTTCTAGATAATATGAAGTAACAATGTATATGGATGAAATCCAATACACATAAAACCATGTAAACTTATTTTGATGAAATCTATTCATGAAACTGAAAGATGTATTCTTGAAAATCTAAAAACCAAAATTATTTTCCAAAAACTAAAACTATTTAATATGAAAGTAATTCATAAATATTTTTTTTGTGCGTGTATATGAGCTTGATCAATTCACAACTGATCTATCCTTTATATTTTATCCTAAAATAAAAATGTTAAACTTACAAATTAAGACTCAAGTCTTCTTGAAAATATTCTCTTGAAAATCTTCTTCTCCATCTCGACTTGATCCAAACTTGATTCATGAGTTAGACTCCACTTTGAGTACTTGATGCGATCTTGAAGCGTGAGCTCTCGAATCAACACATGCTAGCTTCAAAATTTGACTTCGAATCTTTTGTTGAAGCTAAACAGCGGCTAAGATCTTGATTGGATATCTGAAACTTAACAAACACAAGATCATTAGTACTATAACTACATGAGTTAATCATCATCAAAACTAGGATGATGGGCCTTTACGCCAACAATCTCCCCCTTTTTGATGATGACAAAATTTATGGAGTTATATCTGCATGAATTAAAGATAAGCTTCATAGAAGCTCCTACTTAACTCATGCATAGTAAAAACATATAGATATTCAATAAAGCTCATGGTACCAATCATAACAAACATATAGATATGCAATGTTAGCTCTAGGTAATAATATATCAAAATATGATATCAAAACAAAATATATGCATAAACACAAATAAACATGCATATATAAATCCTAAAATTCTCTCCCCTTTTTGTCAACTCATCAACAAATGGGTAAAGGGATCAAGGTAAAAGTATATGCGATATAAATTCATGAAAAGAAGAGACTGTTAGGAACTCTCCCTGCATACATGTATTATATGAAGAAAGAGATGACTAGACTTTAACCCATATATGCATAATATGTAATGTATAGATGGAGATGTTAAGCTCCTCCTACATACGTGTACCATATAAAGAAAAAAAATCAATCTCTTCTTTATATACTACACTCAACATGAATTTATATGTAGAGGAGATGTTAAGCTCTCCTTGCATATAAGTAATACATATCAAAATAAATTTTAAAAAATACTTCAAACAGATTTTGATACCACTTGTAATCAACCAAAATAAAATTTGATACCACATGAAATCAATTAAAAATTTTTTGATACCACTTAAAAAATTTAATAAATCGATAAAAATATATTAATAGATACCACTTATAAATATCTTAGTAGATAGATACCAATTTTGAAATATAGATACCAATTGTAAACAATTTATACCAATATGAAAATATAATCATTTTCTTAAACAAAATATTTTTCTCAAAAAGAGTGGGAGTGAGATACCGATTGAAAATAAAATTAAGAATTTTCTCTCACTTTTTGAAATACTAACAAAATCAATGCATAAGCTTATATAAGATACCAATTGACATTTAAGAACTAAATCAAGCTTAGCATAATATTATTTGTGCTATAAAACATATATGTATAGACAATATTAACTTGGCACAATAAATCATTTATATGTATGTATGATCAATTTAAATACCGATTGAAATGTGATGTTTACATATATAGAAAACAAGTATGAGTATATAAAAATCAATTTTCATGATAAGTAAGTGTATAACTCATAACTACTACCCTATCATGCACATGTTTAAAAGATATCCTCATTAAGGAATACAAGGCATATTTTCCCAACCAACCACACTTTTAGGATATAAATTTTCAAAAATAATTATTTTGAAAATAGTTTAGCATAGATTGAAAACTCTACCGCTTAAAAAATAAAGAACTAGTTTTAAGGTAATTTCTAAAACTAGCACGAAATTCTTCAAGTAAAGAATAAAGTCATATGTATATCCCATGAAATCATGCTAACTACACAAAAATTGACACTCAAGATCCATAAAGCACATACATAAGCTTATGAAAATAAATTCATAAGTAAACAAAAAGATAAGTGCACAATAATCATGTGAATAATACATTCATAAAGATAAAACAATAGGACTCAAAATTAAAATTCATATAAATTTTTTTCTTAAAAACATGATATATCATATAATCATGTAAGAATCATCAAAAGTAGGACATACAATGTACAATCAAAAAAATGAGTCCATAAAAGAAATAGCATTAAGAACACGTGTATCTCAAGAATTGTACATGTATAACATTATTTTAACAAGATTTGCATATGGACATATGATATAAACATATAAATCAATATATGCTTTAACTAAAACACATAAAAACATGAATCAGCTAAAAGAAATACGCATGTAAATCTATTTGAAAATAAGAATAAAGTTTTTTAAAAATACATGCATAGCTAACAACTAATCAACTCAACATTAAGCATAAAACAATATATGATTGAGTTTAGGTTACTACACTAGCATAAAAATATTTTAAAAGTAGAGGATGAAATGGTTACCAAAATCAATATAGCCAACCCATTTCTCCAAAACGAGGTGATCCTCCCACCAAAATTTTTTGATAGCGGTGCATCAAATGGGTTTGTCCTTCAAACTTCAAATGCATCCAAAGACACCAATCCTCTCATATTTTGTGAGAGCTTAAACTTACATAAAAAATAAGAGGTGGAGATTTTGGTATCCATATTTTTTTTTGAGTCCATGAGGGTTAGTAGCAATAGGAACCCAAACATTTTTTTTGCAAAATTTAAATAATTTAATCTATTAAAGCAAAATTTTGCAAGATGGCCTTTGCGACCACAATGTGTACATGTGTACACTCTAGCATACATATGAGTGTTATGAGTGTGAGTATGGCGTGCATGAGATGTATGCCGTGTAAGATGTATATGAACATGTGGAATATATTTCTTGCGAAACATAGATTCTAATTTATTATAATTAAATGCACATTGGCTCAAAGTGGAGCCCAAACAGTCAATGTTCTTCAAAAAGCATATATCGTTTTCAATTTTAGAAGAAGAAGCATGAGCATGATAAACAAAATCCTTTTTCTTGTTAGAAATAGAAATATTTTCTTTTTTCTTTCAAAATATTTTTCTTTTTCAAAGAATCATTATCTTTCAAGGAAATTTCCTTTCCTTTTCCAACCAAAATAATTTTCTTTTTCAAAGATTCATTTTCTTTTGAAACAATTTCAAATTTATTTTGAAAAGAATTCTTTTCTTTTAAAATAAAATTATTTTTATTTTTCAATCTTTTATTTTTAACCTTTAACAAATCATATTTTTCAAGAAGTTTTTGACAAAATAAAGTAAGGTCATCATATGGCACTTTATTCTCATCATCAACCTCGGAATCGAAATTTACCTCAAGAGGTTCATCCCCTTGGACTATATAGTATATATTGGAAGCATCACTTTCTTCATCTGAGTCACTCTTCTTGTAATATTGATTTTATTCACCAAGGGAGATGAGAGTGTTCAAACTATAAAAGCCAAATCAAAGTTATAAACTCTAGATAATATTCATCATTTAGAGTTGACTTTAAGGTATGGTTGGCTTTTGCATTAGCCTCAGATGTTTGCTATTTAAAAAATATGAATTTTTAATAGTGGCAAGATAAACATGAATCCCTAGAGCTTTGAGGTACATAGACATCTTAACTTTCTAAGTTTAGAAGTTAAGAATATCAAACATAGGATTTGCAATGATATCCATGTGTATGTATGCAAATATTGTGATTAGCAAAATAAGAATCTTTAACTCTAGGTTGTTAGACCCAAATCAAGAGCACCAAGCTCTGATACCAATTGTAGATCATCTAGACGGGGGTGAATAGGTAATGTACTAATCTAATGCCAAACAATGCAAAATTAAAACTTATTAAGCAAACTAAAACTTCACACAATGTATAACCAAAAAGTGAAGCTAAATTCTCGGTGAAGGGATCTGGACTTTTTCTCAAGATTCCTCTAAATTAAGAGTTGAGGTGCTACTATGTCTCTCTTGGTTGCATACTAGTGTAAGCACAATATCAAGCATGTAAAGATGTAAACAATAAGAGATCATGCAAAATATCAAATAACCCAAGTAAGTATATCAATTTAGCCCAAGCAAATATCAAGCATATAAGATAAAAGCAATATGAACATGCAAGATATTAAGATAAGTGAGTTGAGAGAGAGATGAGCAATCGCAAACACAGGAAAATTGTTTCGATGTTCGAGCCAGTTGCTCTACATCACCGCCTTCACCGCAATGAAGGATTTCCATTATAATCGATCCACAAGATCACTCGGTGCCGCAACATCTACAATGAGTTCTCTCAAGACTCTTGGATCCGCAAGTCCCTCACTTGTTCCCGCAAGAGCAATACACAATACGAACCCGCAAGTTCGCCGAGGCCGCAACCTCCAACATCTTCTCAATACAAAGATGAAAACTTTGTGATCATTTCTTGATCACAAAAAAATACTCTCACATACAAGAATCCTAGAGGATGGATATAATAATGGATAGTTCAAGCTTATGTGAGAAAAACTAGATAGATGATGCAGTGTAAAATTCAAGAAAATATTTTTGAAACTCAAGAGAATCACTCTTGAAAAATACTATTTTGATATGAAAGTTAAGCTCAAAAACTTATAGAGAAAACTCTTTAAAAGATCAGAAAAACTAGCTCAAAAATTTCTCCAAAAATCTTGCTAAAAACTCACCAAAAGACCCCATATATATAGGGATTTGAAAACTAGCCGTTGGGCTCAGTTTTCTTGCCAGAATGGCATGTCAGTCGATCGGCCAACAGTCAGATTTATGACCTTGGGGTTGCAAGTCGACCGCTCCCCAAGACATGCTCTGTCGGTCGACCGTGACCCAACAAAGACTTATTGTCTCTCTGTCGGTCCGTTCGACCGACCGACCCGGTCGACCGATCTGGGCTCGTGCATGTTGTGCACATCGGTCGACAGGTCGGTCGACCGAGGCTTACTTTGGTCGATCGGTCGGTCGCCTGCAAGCAGCCCAGAACACGTTTTTCAGGATTTTTAAAAGATTAAAACTTGGAGTTGTGAAAACCCTTAAAAATTCAATTAAATCCCATAAATTTCACAAAAAAAGTTCATGTAAATACTTTGAAATACAAACATGTGTGATAAAAATCAACACATATTATAAACATGTGAACTATTTTTGAGGTATAGAAATTAAAGTTTTAAACCAAAATTACTTTTTTCAAAAAAATGAAAACAAGATATTGAAATACATTTGAAGTATAGAGTGTATGAAAATGATCCAATACACGTAGTAGATGAAATATACTTATTTTTGACAATAAGCTCCAAAATACATTTTGATAAATATAAAACTTTAAATACATGAATTAAACTCATCAAAATAAGTTTCTAGACAATATAAAACATTAACATATATAGATGAAATCAAATACACATATAAACCATGTAAACTTGTTTTGATAAAATCTATTCATGAAACCAAAAGATGTATTCTTGAAAGTACAAAAATCAAAACTATATTTTTCAAGAACTAAAACTATTTAACATGAAAGTCATTCATAAATATTTTGTGTGTGTGTATAAGAGCTTGAGCAATCCACAACTAATCTATCCTTTACATTTTACCCTAAAATAAAAATTTTAAACTTACAAATTAGAACTCAAGTCTTCTTGAAAATCTTCTTCTCCATCTCGAGTTGATTCAAACTTGATCCATGAGGTAGACTCCTTCTTGAGTACTTAACACGATCTTGAAGCGCGAGCTCTTGAATTAACACGTGCTTGACTTCAAAACTTGACTAAGATCTTGATTGAATATCTGAAACTTAATAAATATAAGATTATTAGTACTATAACCATATGAGTTAATCATCATCAAAACTACGATGATGGGCCTTTGGGCCAACAGATTGGCCAATCCTAATCCTAACAGGGGAGCGGATTTTCTTTTTCTAATCATGATTGGAGAAGAGAGTATTCAAGTCCTAATGAATATAGGATGAAGAACTTTGATATTGAATCGTTCTTGGGCTGGGTTTATGAAAAAGGGAAGTTCTTTTACATGGCGTATGTTCCTGAGGAGAAGCATATCAAGTTCGACGCATATAAGCTCAAGGGAGGAGAGGCCGCATGGTGGGAATAATTTCAAATCTCAAGAAGACGTCAAGGCGAGCAACTTGTTATGACATGAAGCGCATGAAACAACTCCTTCAAGGTAGAGTCTTTCCACCTAATTATCAGCAAATCTTTGCAATCAATTTGAATAATATCAACAAGGTACAAAAATTATTGCTGCCTACATGAAGGGAGGAGCTCTATCGATTATCATCACGCTGCGATCTATCTATGACGGAGGAGTAATAAGTGGCAACATACATCGGTGGTGTAAAGTAATCCATCCAAGAATACGTGATCATTCATGATATGTTCTCCGTTGATGAAGCCTCCAACAAAACATTAAAGATCTAGATGTTACAAAGTAGAACTTCACTTTCCAAGCCTCTGACGCCAATTGAGGAGACATCAACAGAAGCCCCCATAGCAGTCCTAGTGACGACCGCAACACCTATTGTAAAAGGCAAGGAGAATCTCTACGCCACGCCTGGTGTTGGCAAGTGTTAGGTGTGGAGAATCTGATACAAGTCCAATGAATACCCAAAGAGGAAGCAAGTCAACATGGCGGACTACGGAGATGAAAAAGAGGAGGAACTCGAGATTAACCCCGATGATTCAGAATTTGCCGAAGAGGATGGTGAGTCAGCAACCTGTGTCATACAGAGATTGCAACTAAAAAGTTTCCGACACTACCCAGCAACATCAAATCTTTTGTTCGAGGTGTTCAGTCAATAGAAAGGTGGGCAGTCTCATCATTGACAACAGGAGTTGTGAGAATTTCATTTTTAGAGCATTGATGGACTATTTGAAGTAAGAGACAAAACCATATTCTCAGCCTTACACTATTGGTTGGATCAAAAAGGCCTCCCTATCAAGGTAACGAATCTTTATCATATTTCTATTTCAATTGATAAATTTTATCAAGATTTTATTGCTTGTGATTTTATCGATATGAATAAGTGTCATATTCTTTTGGGGAGATTATAGCAACACAATGTTGATGCGGCCCATAGAGGAGAGAGGAACATGTATGTGTTTACTTGGAAGGACAAATTATCGCCATGAAACCTATTCCACTAGTCCAAATCCTACAAAACAAGAAGCCAAAATTCATATTCATATCCAATCGAGCCGAGTTCTTTGTAAATTGAAGGAAATAAAGCCGACTTTGCTCTAGTGGTCAAGGAAGAGGTTATTTCCTTTATTGAAATTTTCAAGGAGATGAAGTTAAAACATGTGGAAGAGCCTAAACCACTTTGGCAACATAGTGCAACTATTTTTCATGATTTCAAAGATCCTTTCATGCAAAAAGAGAGTGCTCGAGATGCAAACTTTCAATTTTTCAGTTCATATCATCTACCATTGGCACATGCGCGCGACGAAAGTTTGATCCATCATTGACTTACAGGTATAAGGAGATGTAAGACTTGTCGAGTTACAGGGGGAAAAGATTCAGATTTTCTAAAGTGATGCCTTTTATTCCATGTAACACGACTATAGTTCCATGTAACACGACTATAGTTGTTCTACACGGTGTACCAAGGTCTATTATCAACACTTTGGAAGCTCTTCGAAGCAGACAAGATTTTCGGATCACACTTTTTTTTAGACAGAGTTTGCCAAAAAATGATATCGCTCATGGTTCAATTGATCGAAACACGAAAAATGAGTTCTTTTGAAGAGGGGGGACCGATGTAGGAAGCCATGACAGCAGCAGCAACAATAAAATTTGCATTAGTCAACTAATCATCATGACTAGTCAACTAATTCTCTTAGTGGCGGACTAATCAGTGCAAGTAGTCGACTGATTCTAATCAATAGAGAATTGGTTAATTTTTGGACTTCTCATTAATCGACTAACTCTAGCCATTAGTTGACTAAATCTGTCACCAACTCTGCATCCTATTCTACTTAGGATTTTATTTTCGAGTCCAAATTGGATTCCAAATTATTTTTTTTTCTTTATTTATTTCCAGTTCCTAATTATGTTAGACTTCTACTTTTAAAGTCTATTTAAGGCCCTTATATTTTTGTTTATGAAATTATCTTTTAAACTTTTATCAATTTTCAATTAATAGAATTGTGTCTCTCTTTTCAATTGCTCATGGATTCGAGTTGTTCTCTTTTACTCGTGGATTCGAACTGTTTTGCTAGTAGATTTGAGTTTTATTCCTTTAGAATTCATCGGCGCTAGAACGAGATCTAACCAGCATCTTCGCGCTCTTTATCTGCATCATATACGCCCATGTTTTTTTTCTTTCACGTGAGTGCCAAACAGGACCTTACCCCCATTGAATTGCTCACATGGCATAACCTTTAAGTAACCAAAATTTAGTATTATTTTTGCAGTACAATTGAAGTTAGTAGAAAACACAAAATAATATCCCTCTCGTCCAATACCAGATAAGGTTGGCTAACAGGACGAATTGGGTTGATTCGTCCCGTTAGCCCAACGAATCCGTGACGAGACGGGGTGGACCCGTCTCGTCACGGATTCGACGACGGGTTGATTAACCGGGTAACGAATCGGGTCTCCTGACCCGATTCGTTACCCGGATTCGCCGAGACGGGTTGGACCCGTCTCGACATTTTTTAATATTTTTAAATTTGAATTTTCTTAAAATTTAAAATTTAATGTTATAAAGAAATTAGGGAAAAATAGTAAAAAAGAGGAAAATTTTTAAAAATTGTCTAAAATTATAAAAAAATAATAGAATTGATATTCACTAATTACAAGTTTTTTGTAAGGTAAATTATTTTATTAATATGAAAAAAATCATATACCAATCTGCTCATCACATATAATGTACATAAAACTTATCACATATAATATATAAAAAACTCTGGTGCTCATCTCATACAATGTACATAAAAACTCTAGTGGTTATCTATTCTTCATCATCGTCCTGTTCAAATTCTTCATGTAGAATAGCTTTTCCTTGTGTGCGTCTTTCTGCATCGAATCAGTCCTTTAAGCAAACAACCTTCTCCAAGTGTTTCGGCTTTAACCTGCTCTTTCAGGGTGTCAAAACTCTACCACCTGCAGAAAATGCGCTTTCGGACGCTACTGTAGAGGCCAGAGGTGTCAGTATATCTCGGGCCATTATAGAAAGAACAGGAAATTATATTCTCTAGTCTTTCCACCATGATAAAACATCAAATGTTTCTCATGGTTCATCATCATTTTCATTTATTTCAGCAGGCATTGTATTCAAATATAAATTAAGTTCATTAAATGAAACTGCTCCCGAAGAGTGTTTCTTTCTAGTATTAGTGAAAAGTAAACTTTTTAAAATTAGATAATCTTTTATCTAGACTAGTAGAAGAAGTTTGTGATAATGTAGGTGTCCTAAATTCAGAAGAAGAAGGGGAAAATAACTCATCTCTGTACAATGAGTACATTTCTTCTAAAAGAGATCTAATTTCTAAAAGTAATTTATTTACATCTTGTTCATAATTTAAATATAAAATAAAATTGGATAATAAAAATTATAAATTATCTATTTTAATTTTAGGATCCATAATTGCAACTAAATAAACTAAAAATGCATATTTTCAAAATATTTTTGAAATTTTTCTTTCATATCATGTATACCCTCTTCAAGACTGTCATTATCTCTATATGCAGCAAATACTTGAGCAATCTCATTAAGATTATAAAAAACTAAGTTACATGTGGGATATTATGTACGAGAAAGTGCTTTTGTAGCAGTGTCAAATTTTTCTAGAAAAGCACAAAAATTTTCATACAATTTTCACTCTTCATCGCTTTATCTCCAAGTGGAGAGTGTGCCTGAATCAGCTAATATTTATACTTATTGTGGTGGTAAACCGTGATTATTAGCATGCTTTTTTTTTCATAGTGTTTACTAAGAACACCTGTATCATATCCTTCTTTATGATCAAATAGTTGATGATCGTACTTACATTCTGCCTTTCTTCTACCTTCAATAGCTTTTTCTACGAAATGATTTCACATTAGAGAAGTTTTGGCTCTTACTTTAGTGGTTACCCTAGTTGGTTGTTGTGTTTCTGGAACTATAGTATCATGCTGTGCTGGTTGTGTATCGTGTTGTTCTTGTATTTTAGTAAAAAAAGGAGCTAGAGATTGTGTGTGCATTGGTGATGTTGATATTAAAAGTTGAGAATATGAGGAATATTGAGGAGGAAAGGAAATAGAATGCCGACCTGTACCACTATCACTGGCATATGCAGCATGTGTATAGGGTGCAAAACTACTATAGTCAATTGCATAGCTTGACGAACTGTGATAGGGAGCAAATCCGGATATTGGAGGAGCATAATTGTATGATGGGTAAGCGACATATGTTGACGATGAGCTACTGCCAGCATCGGTGTAAGGTGCGGCAAATGAAGGTTGTGTGTTGATGAAAAACTACCACCGGCTTCGGATGAGGTACTGCCAGTACTCCAGTTTGGCTCCATTAGACTAGATTAAAGTTGGTAAAGATTTATAATTATAAGAGAAAAAGAATGATTTATAATAGAAGAGAGAGGTTGAAGTTAAGTGAGATGAAAGTGAATGAGATTGGAGGGTATTTATAGAGGTCAGAGGGGTTTTTATTTTTTTTTTTTTTTTAAAGATACAACAGCTCAAAAAAGAGCCGTTGTGGTGGCACCCTCTTACTCACCCACAACGGCTCTTTTTTGAGCCGTTGAGGGGTTGAAAAAAAAAAAAAACGAATCTAGGAGTCTGAGACTAATTTTCCTCTCTAACAATTATATAATTATATTGGACATAAAAAAAAAATAGAGAAGAGGCGTCGGGCAATTTTTCCCAACCCGATTCGTCCAGTGATTTGTCCCGGGACGAATCGGATTCGTCCCGTTTACACGGGACGGGTCAACCTGTTTTGACCCGCTCCTAAACGGGGCGGGTGCGGGTTGACCCGCAACCTGCCCTACTCGACTTAAACGGGTCGCACAGGGTGGATTAGCCATCCCTAATACCAGATACAAGGATCCTTTCAGATAATTCTCATGGTAATAAATTAAAAAAGGATTTCCCCCACAATTGACATCCTTTTGCAGTGCACCTGATTGGATACAAGTAAATATAGGTTGGAAAAAAAAAAAAAAATTCACACAAGCGTTTAGGATTGTTGTCGGAAAATTCCCTATCCCAGTTCCCGAAAATGTACATAAAATATAAGGTAAATTGTAGAAGAAAAACCTCAATGTTCGGATGCTAACTATTCAAATGTAATATTGTCAGCATAAGAGGGGTTTTTTATAATTTGCCTTAAATAGCCATTTCGATATTAAACGTGTAATTTAAATTGAACTTAAATTCAATAAATCATTTTACATTAAGATCTAATAGTTTAAGAATTTCTTTTCAATTCAAATATTTAGATTTCTTAGAGCACATGTCTGATCTTTAGACAAGTATCTTACTCCCTCCGTCCGCTTTAAGTGGACTATTTTTGATCGGACATGAGAATTAAGGCAAGGATATTGCGTATGGTAAATTTATGGAACTTTCAATTTTACCCTTATATTGGAAATGATGTTTTTGTTATAAAGATAAAGGAAGAATGATATTTTTATTATAAAGAGAAAAGACACGGGTATTACTTCACACTCTATATTGAGAATGGTAAAACTACTATTAGGAATGATAAAAGTAGTATTGGGATTCAAAATAGACTACTAATTTGGAAAAAAATTTCAAAAAAGACACTACTATTCCCGGACGGATGAAGTAAAATTTTGGATTACATACTTATGCAATTAATTTCTCTCTCCAATAATTCATTAAATTCAACTTAACTCAATTCTATATTTTCCTGCGTTTCTACTCTTTTTCTTTTCTTTTTCTGCGTTGGACTTTCTTTTCCTTGAGTACAACGTATCCAGAGACTAACTAAAATTAATTATTCTTAGGTTAATCTCATGTCCGGTTTAACATTCAGGCGGGTTTTGTGTCCAATGAGCCTTTTGGATCAGGATCACTAAGTGATGTGAGCTACCTTTAAGTTATGTGAGCTACCGTTAAGTTATGAGTAGTGCTAAGATTTATTTGTAACATTATATTTAATCTCTTATAAGTTAGATAAATTGGGCTTTTGAAGAAATGTGAAACAATGAGATGAGCCATAGACAGTCAGGTGAGAGAGAAACTTGGTTCTCTTGCACCCTTGTAATTGTTTCTTTTCTCATAGTGTATTTCATATCGATGATTCCACGTACATGTAAGCCGAGATCGGACGGTCGAGCCATATTCAAACTGGTGTTCTTCTTTATTGTGTGATTTACTATCTTGTGTGTTAGAGGTTATCGATCTAACGGCGTGTTGAGATCGTTGATAGAGACCTCAATCCCTAACAAATATATGGTGACTGGTCCTGTTCGAATGTTCAAGATGATGAAGCATAGATGTCGAGTTGACAGTGATCGGCAGTGACACGAAGCGAAAAAATCAGATTTGTTGCAACTGAAAGATCGATGACTCCTATAGTACATCGATCAAGGTGGAGTTGTCGAGGCTCTTTGATGATCAGATCTGGAGGAGATCGTGCAGCGGGGCAGCAAGCGTCGATGATCGTCAAAGACACAGTGGTCGAAAATCTGCTAAGATCTCGCAGGGAAGGGCCCTGCAATTCGGTCTTGGCCAGTTCTTTGAGAAATCCTTCAGGCGTGAAGGAGAGATCACACGCACTCAGTGGGATCTTGTGTGGAGCATCGAACATGGACCAAGCAAGACACGTGCGAGATGTGATTTTACATGGAGAGAAGACGGTGCTGCTAACGGGATTACTGCGGGAATGTGACAGCAAACAGCAAGGAAGCAGGGAAAACAAGTAAGGTGTGAGTGCAATCAATAGTTAAGATTGAGTGGAATGAGGGTCGAGCAATTGGTTTGTTGAAGCAGTGGGCTTCTAATGTAAGAGATGACGAGTACAAAGAAAGAAAGATAGCAATATAAGATGATAGAAATAAGGAGAACAGCACACCAGTATTTAACGTGGTTCGATCAATGTGACCTACGTCCACGGGAGAAGACAGCAAGAGAAATCCACTAATCAAAAGGAGAGAATACAAGATATTATAACACAAATCTCACTGACCCAAGCCCATGAAACCCAACTCAGTAGAGCTTAGCAAAAGGAAGATAAATGATAAGAGAAAGGAGAGGACAATACAATAGTTAGTAACTCTCTCCCTCACTTCCTTGCTCTTCAAATCTCATGAAATGTGATGCCTATTTATAGGCAAAACTTCTAAACCCCTTCATCACATCACCCTACACATACATCAAAATTATAGGATGGCTATGATCTTCATCTAACCTCTTCATAGGGTGGCTATGATCTTTATAGGATGACTATGATCTTCATAGGGTAGCTATTGATGACTTTTAGGGTGGTTAGAGATTTCATAGGGTGGCTAAGATCTTCATAGGGTGGCTAAGATCTTCATAGGGTGGCTAATTGATTTTGTGAAAAAGTCTAAGATTGTGATTTGGTTTATTCATTAAAGACATATCAACAAATCTCTACCTTATCTTGAATGAATAACAAATCTCTTCACCTTAACTTGAACTGTACAAATCGTCCTTTGAATTCTTGTTGTCTTCTCTAGTCTCGACGGGCTCAACCTTCACCACTTTGAATATCAAGCAATTCGAAATAGTACTCGAACTTACGCGAAAGTACGGGCTTTATCATCAGATCGGCTGGATTATCTGCAGTACCAATTTTCTTAACTTTGATGACTTCAATTTCTTGAATAAAGTGATACCTGACATCAATATGTTTGGTTCTCTCATGATACATCTGGTGCTTTGTTAGATGTATAACATTTTAGCTGTCACAAAACACCGTAGTTACTCCTTGGTGTAAGCCAAGATCTTCAACCAGCCTCTTAACCAAATAGCTTCTTTCACTGCCTCTATAACTGTCATATACTCTGCCTCCGTAGTAGACAAATAACTGTCGACTGTAAAGTCACCTTCCAACTAATGACATTACCTGAAAGAGTGAAAACATACCTGTCAGAGAGCTTCTTTTATCTAAATCGCCCGTAAAATCTGAATCCGAATATCCTGCAATTTTGCAATCAGAATTAGTTCCCCCGTCAAAACACAAACCAATATTAGTATATCCTTTTAAATATCGCAAAATCCATTTCACTACCTGCCAATGGCCTTTTCCTGGCCTATCTATATATCGACTTAAGACACTGACTGCATGTGAAATGTCCGGTCGAGTGCACACCATAGCATACATAATACTTCCAACTGCACTAGTATAGGGAACATGAGGCATGTACTTCTCTTCTTCATCAATTTTGAGGAGACAAATCTGCTGAAAGTCAAAAATGAGCAGCAAGTAGAGTTTTCACATGTTTGGCATCAAGCATGCCAAATCTCTCCAACACTTTCTCGATGTATTTCTTCCGAGATAGGAACAATTTTCCTTCTGCCTATTCATGTGAATTTTCATTCTCAAAATCTTCTTCGCTGCTCTCAATCTTTCATCTCAAACTCTTGTTTGAGTTGAGCTTTCAACTTATCAACTTCAGACATGTTTTCAGCTGCAATCAACATGTCATCAACATATAAAAGCAAATATACAAAAGAACCATCATTAAGCTTCCACTGATAAACACAACTATCATATTTGCTCTTAGAGTAACCATGCTCAATCATAAAAGTATCAAACCTCAAATACCATTGCCTAGGTGACTGCTTCAAACCATAAAGAGATTTATTTAACCTACACACATGGTCTTCTTTGCCTTCAATAACAAATCCTTCTAGTTGATGCATAAAGATTTGCTCTTTAAGCTCGCCATGAAGAAAGGCTGTTTTCACATCAAGTTGCTCAAGCTCTACATTGAACCAAGCAACCATGGCTAGCAACACATGAATAGAGGTGTACTTCACAACTGGAGAGAATACTTCATTGAAGTCGACACCCTCTGTTTGACTGTAGCCTTTGGCTACCAAGCGTGCTTTGTATCTTACAGACTCAGCAGCAGAAATTCCTTCTTTCTTCTTAAAGACCCATTTGCAGCCAATAATTTTCTGTCCACTGGGCGACTTCACTAACTCCCATGTTTGATTCTTTTGAAGAGATTCCATCTCTTCAGTCAAGCAACAGTCCATTCTGCAGTTTCATCAGAACTGATAGCCTCATTGTAGGTGGAGGGCTCTGGAATCTCAATAGATTCTGCTACACTTAGAGCATAAGCGACCATATCTGTATAGGCGTATCGCTTAGGTGGACAGATCTGCTTTCTTGCTCTCCCGGTGGCAATATTGTATTGTTGCTCTTGCAGTATATCATCACCCGAAGTTGAACCTTAAGCATCATTGACTGGTTCAACGCGAGTGCTCTCCTGCACTCCTTCTGTAACCTTGCTCTCAAGCTCCACCTGCTTTCTTGCTTCCTTTCCTGAACCTGTAATATCAACAACAGACTCCTTTCTCGGTTGAAGAATGTAATTTTCATAAAAGTAACATCCCTACTAATAACAAATTTAGGTGACTTAGGATCAGGAAACCACAACCTGTATCCCTTCACCCCAGTAGCATAACAAAGAAATATAGCTTTCTTTGCGTTAGGTTCAAGCTTACCATCATTTACATGAAATAAGCAGGACAACCAAATACTCGTAAATGAGAGTAATTAGCAGGGGTATCAGACCATACCTCTTCAAGAGTCTTAAAATCAATAGCTGTAGAGGGAGACCGATTTACCAAATAGCAAGCTGTATTTACTGCCTCGGCCCAAAATCATTTTGACAAACCGGCATTAGAGTGCATACATCAAGCTCTCTCCAACAGTGTCCTGTTCATCCTTTCTGCAACTCCATTCTGTTGTGGTGTGTACCGAACTGTATGATGCCGCACAATTCCTTCATTTTTGCAGAATTGACTAAACTCCATGGAACAGAACTCCATTCCATTGTCGGTCCTGAGGCGCTTCACCTTCATTCCTGTTTGCTTTTCGATCATATCACTGCTTGAAGTAGCAAACACATCTCTCTTATGCTTGAGAGGATATGCCCAAACTTTTCTGTAATAATCATCAATTAAAGTTAAAAGATAACTAGCTCTATCTTTCAATGGAACCTGAAAGAGACCCCAAACATCTGAATGAATGTAGTCTAAGGTATCTTTAGTCTTGTGAACGCCTGTACTAAAAGAAACTCTGTGTTGCTTGCTAAAACACAATGTTCACAAAAGTCGAGCTTTCCTATTTCTGGCCACAAAGCAAACCTTACTTACTCAACACATGTAGTCCTCTCTCACTCATATGCCCTAACCGCATATGTCATAAATGAGTGGTATCTAAGTCTGGGTCTTCTGATATCGACACAGTGACATCACCTGTCACCGTGCTACCTGAAGGATATAAAGGGTATCCACCTTCTTTCCTTTCATCACAACAAGAGAGTCTTTGCTAACTCTCAAAACTCCACCTTTAACTGAAAACTTATAGCCGTTTGAGTTAAGGGTGCCCAAAGAAATTAATTTTTTCTTCAAATTCGGCACATGCCGAACATTACTCAATATTCTAACAATACCATCATGCATCCTAATCTTGATTGACCTAATACCAATTGTCTTGCAGGGCATGTTATTTCCCATTAAGGCATTACCACTGTCAATTGACTGGTAGGTCACAAACCAGTCCCTGTGGGGATATATGTGATAAGAACAACCTGAATTAAGAACCCACTCATCTCATGACAGACATCAAAGACGGTAAGTGAAAGAACCTCATGTGATGTGGAGGCTTCATCTGCAACACTAACAACCAAAGATTTCTCATCTTGAGATTTCCTTCTTATATTTCTTTTTCTTTGAGCTTAAAATAATCCCTTTTATAGTGTCTAAACTTATGACAATAGTAACACTCAACATTTTTTTCTTACCTAGATTTAGATCTAGATTTTCTCGAGATTTTTCTCGACCCTTCTCTATACGACCACGGACGAACAAGCTTTCAACTTGATCCTTACCTCCTACGACTGACACCTTTTATCTTAACTTCTTAGACTGTAAAGCTGATTTAACATCTTCTAAAGAGAGTGTATCTCTACCATGGAGCATACTATTAACAAAATTTTCAAAGGAAGGAGGTAATGAGCATAATAAGATGAGAGCCTGATCTTCTTCATCTATTCTAACATCAATATTATGAGAATTTTATTGAGCTCATCTAAGTGGTCTTTAATTGGCGTTCCTTCCTTCATGCGAAGGTGAGAAGAGGCGCTGCTTCAAGTGGAGCTTGTTGGTCAGAGACTTTGTTTATATACAAGCTTTCTAATTTGAGCCACAAACCGGCGGCGGTATCTTCATCGGTAACCTCCCGCAAAACTTCGTCGGCTAGACAAAGTTGTATGGCACTATGCGCCTTCATCTCGAGTTCTTCTTTTTCGTCCTCGAACATGGATTCCGGCAACTTGCCCTTACGGACAAGACTTGTAACAAGCCTTATTACACCAAAAGAGCCCGCATTTTGACTCTCCACAAACTAAAGATATTTCTCCTGTTGAATTTCTCCACTTTGTACTTTGCTGAAGCCATCTCGAAACCCACAAGAAAATAACACTAGCTCTGATACCAGTTTGTTGAAGCAGTGGGCTTCTAATGAAAGAGATGGCGAGTAAAAAGAGAGAAAGATAGCAATATAAGATGATAGAAATAAGGAGAACAGCACACTAGTATTTAACGTAGTTCGGTCAATGTGATCTACGTCCACGAGAGAAGACAGTAAGAGGAATCTACTAATCAAAAAGGGAGAATATAAGAGATTACAACACAAATCTCACTCATCAAAGCCCAATGAAACCCAACTCACTAGAAAATAACAAAAGAAAGATAAATGACAAGAGAAATAACCCAACTCATAAGAAAATAACACTAGCTCTGATACCAGTTTGTTGAAGCAGTGGGCTTCTAATGAAAGAGATGGCGAGTAAAAGAGAGAAAGATAGCAATATAAGATGATAGAAATAAGGAGAACAGCACACCAGTATTTAACGTGGTTCGGTCAATGTGACCTACGTCCACGGGAGAAGACAGCAAGAGGAATTCACTAATCAAAAAGGAGAATACAAGAGATTACAACACAAATCTCACTCACCAAAACCCAATGAAACCCAACTCACTAGAGATTAACAAAAGAAAGATAAATGACAAGAGAAAGGAGAGGACAAAACAATAGTTATCAACTCTCTCTTCTCACTTCCTTGCTCTTCAAATCTCATGCAATGTGATGCTTATTTATAGGCAATACTTCTAAACCCCTTCATCACTTCACCCTATACATACGTCAAAATCATTGGGTGGCTATGATCTTTATAGGGTGGCTAACCTCTTCATAGGGTGGCTAAGATCTTTATAGGGTGGCTAAGATCTTCATAGGGTGGCTATTGATGACTTTTATGATGGTTAGAGATTTCATAGGGTGACTAAGATCTTCATAGCGTGACTAAGATCTTCATAGAGTGACCAATTGATTTTGTGAAAAGGTATAAGATTATGATTTGGTTTATTAATTAAAGACATATCAACATGGTGTTCAATTCAGGCGTTCCAAGAGTCAAATTCTATGTTTTACAGCATTCTGAATGCAATGTTGAATGTGAATCAAGCTTTCAATGTTTGGAATAGGTTCTGTACAGATCAACGATGATCATGGAGATCGGGTACAGCTCAGGATTGTGACGGGATTGGTGGATCTATTAGGTCGGAGATCATCAACTGTAGAGCGACGAATCTGACAAACATCAATACAGTGGCAGTCTAAAGCCGATGATTGACGTAAAGAAGATCATTGTGGTGTGTTGGTGAGAAGCCTGATAAAATCATGACAATTATGTGAGGACGATTAGTCTCAAGGAGAAGACATCGATGGATAGGTGAATCATAGCCAATGATCGATGGAAGACTATAGCGGTGATAGTGTTTGTGTAAGGCGTGTAAAACCATGGCGAATTTGATGGTGGTTAGCCACAAGACCAGCGGTAGACCTAGCAGCCGGGTAGGCGTCACAACGTAGGTATCAGCTGGTGGTAGTTGTGATGCAAAGGGGAGTCTCCGGCCTAAATTTGAAAGATGCAAGAATACTAGTATAGAGTGACACGGTTAGGGTATGTAAGGATTTGGAGCTTCATAGATTGGGAGGGGTGTTACTTTAAGGTATGTTTCATCTATGAAGTGGATGACAAGAACAACATAGTATCTCCATATTGTTGCCCAGAGGCCTTCCACTCTAGTTTTGATAATGATTAACTCATGTAGTTATGTTTACTAATTATCTTGTGATGTTTAGTTTCAGATCATTAATCAAGATATTAGTTGGTGATTGCTTCAACAAAGGAGTTTTGAAGCCTTTCACATGGTGATTCCAGAGCCCGAGCAACACGATCATACATAGCACTCGTTGGAGTCTAACTTGGTGGATCACGGAGTTTTGGATCGAATCGACTTGAAGACGGAGTTCATCAAGAAGACCTCGGTACATAGTTTATAGTTTGTTTTAGATCCATTGTAAAGATTAGAATAGTGTGATATGCTCAAGTTCACAACACACACACGTTTCATGTTTTGGATTTTGGATTTCATGAATAGATAGTATATCAAAACAAGTTTACTTGATTTTATGTATATTAGATTCATTCTATATGCATGTATGCTTCATGTCTTAAAATAAACTTAAGTTTGACATACTTATTCATGTATCTAGGTTTTGTGTTTTTAACAAAACGTATTTTCGGAATAAAGTCAAAAACTATGATATATATATATATATATAATATATATATATATATATATATATATATATATATATATATATATATATATATATATATATATATATATATATGTTTCTTGTATATTGGATTTCTATCCATATGCAACATGCTTTAAAGTGTTTAAATATCATGTTTTTGTATTTGAATGAGTTTTGGAAAAATCGGATTTTCATTTGGAAAATTCAAGTTTGGAAAAATACAGGTTTTGATTTTTGGCAATATTTCCTTAACACAAAAATGGTTCAAAATGTTTGAAATTTGTGTTGAAATTTTTCACACAAGTTTGTATATCAATGCATTATGCTAAAACTATTTTGTGGATTTTTAAGAAATTTATGGGATTTTTAGAATATTTTAAAACCAAGTTTTTCTGTCCCAAATAGTCTTCTGCCAGGCTCTGGCGGTCGACCGGACCGGTCGACCGACGTGCACAAAACGTGCACGCTGGCCATCCACTTGGGCCGGTCGACCGGGCGGTCGACCGACTGCAAGTACCCCACTCTTGGGTAGGGGCGGTCGACCGGACCGGTCGACCGTAAGGCGTGGGCGGTCGACCGGCCAGAGAGCATTTGCCCTCTGGATTGGGACGGTCGACCGGGCGGTCGACCGGAGAGCTCCAACGGTCAATTTTTGACCGTTGACGGTCGACCGGGCTTATCGACTGCCAGCCGCTAGAGCTGAAAATTCAGCCCAACGGCTAGTTTCTTTTTGGAGGTTATATAAACCCCATTTAGCCCAGATTTTAAAAAGAATTTTAAGGGAAAAATTTTCATACTTTCAAGTGTTTATTTACAAGTTTCAAAAGTTTTTAGAGCTTTAAAAGATTTGATCTTTGGTTTGTTTTATAGGTTTGGAAAATCATTTTGAAAAAGGAAATTCTTTAGGATTGATTTAATCTTCATTATCTATACTATCTAGAGTTTTCCCAATAGTTTTCTTTGAGTTTTTGATTTTCAAACTCTTTGTTTTTCACACTTGAGCTATATCTCCTATCCTTTCTATAGGATCTTTTATTTGTGGGAAAAGAATTTGTTTGTGGTTGTGGAAACCATCAAGTGTTGTACCCTCCTTTATTTGTTGTATCCCTCTTTTGTAGAAGTTAATTTGGAGTGGTGGTTAGCTCCCTCTTTGGTAGAGGTTGAAGTTGTGGTTTGCTCCCTCTAGTGAGAGGTGGAGTTTAAATTTGTATCCCTCTTTGTGAAGAGGTGGATTGTGGTTGTTTGGCTAAGGGCCTACCCCTCTTGTGTGAGGTGGTGTTTGTGTTGCCTCGGTGGAGGTTGTATTGATTGAGAGAGGAGTTCGGTACTCCCGGTTATTATATTGCCCCAAAATCCTCGGTGGAGGTTCCCTATGTGGGAGTCCTAGGTGGACAAGTTAGTGGATTGGAAATCCTTCTCGGTGAAGACGGGGACGTAGAGCTTGGTGCTCGAACCTCGAAAAACATCTTGTTGTTTGCGTTTGATCGATTGACTCTTAACTCTCTCTCTCTTTACCTTTGTGCATTGCATCATTCATATTGACATATCATTTATATATTTGTGTTGTGCCTTGCATTGATTCATATTGCCTATATCTATATGCTTGGTTGTGTTTGCTTGTATGCCTCACTTGTGCTTAACCACGAGAGCTTCATATAGCGCCTCAACTCTTATTCAGAGGAATCAAGAGGGGTTAGTCCAGAGCCCTTCACGGGGAATTCGGCTACACTCGTTGGTTGCACTAAGTGTTGTTGCAAATTAGTTTTAAATTTTCGCATTTAGTATTTAGATTAGCATTATCACCTATTCACCCCCCTCTAAGTGATTTCAATTTGTATCAGAGCCTACGCTCCTGATATTTGGTTTAACCACCTAGGAGTGAGATCTTGGTTTGCTAATTTATCATTTGCATTTTACACATATATATTGTTTGCACACACTCATGGATTGCTTGTCACCTCCCATCTTTGATGTTTCCAACATTGACACATGGAAACTTAGGATGTCCATGTATTTAAAAACCCTAGGTTTGCATGTTTTCCTTGCCGCTACCAAGAAATGCTATCTTGGTAACCGCAATCATGTAGGGGCCAATACACAAGCCCTTGAGAATAACACCCTGAAATTCTAAATCTTGATTTTAACATTATAATCCGTGATTTAAGAGATTATACAGAATCACAAGGGTGATGATTGAGTTAATTCCTGAGTAATGTTATTTTATTTTAAATTGGTGTGGGAATAATTTTAAGTGGATGAAATATTGATAATTGTAGATACGTGTGTACATACGGGTGCGTGGCTAAATGGGATTTATCATACATAGATATTATATACCAAGTGCATGTGATATGGATATGTAAATAGAGGCATGTATGGATGTATATATATATGTATGTGTGTATATGTACTAGTATGTGGAATTGGATACATACTCATGTTTGCAATAAATATATACAAATACCATTATTCTAATGCAAGATTATTATATAAGAGAGAGTAAGTGGAGGGGAGTAGGTGGAGTGGTAGGAGATGGGGACAAGTGGCTAATTGGGAGTAAATTTTTATATGCATATATATTAGGCTAAATGAGTAAATACCCTCATTTTTCCACCTACCTTCTCTCTCTTCAACATTCTTCCCCAATTCAGCTGAACCCAAGGGTTTTTTTCAAAAGTTTCAAGTGAAATCTCTTAAAAATCTACTCTCAATTCCTCAAAATCCCATCTCAAACTCTAATATGAACCTCTACCTCTCTCTCCTCTCCCCTGATCTGCGCGTGCGGCACAACAGAATTGCAGCCTTCTGCTGCAACGCAGCTGCTGCTGGCAGCAAAGCAGCAGCCGCTGCTACTGCTGCAGGCCGCAGCAGCTGCTGCTGGTTGCAGCAGCAGAGCAGCAGCAGCTGCTGCCAACTACTGCGGCCAGCAGCAGCAGCTGTGGGTTGCAGCAGTGGGCGCAGCAGCTGCTGCCGGAGATCCCCTTCGGCGCGTGATGGTGGGTACCCGGGACACGGTGGAGTGCGATTCAGCGGATTTCGACGCCGGAGAAGAGGTGAGGGAGTTATCCTTTACTGCAGACTTGAATCAAATTTCAGATTTTAGTTCATCTACAAATTAATCCTGATTTATTGATGATTATTATTCTTGGTGTGTGAGTGAATTTTCTATCACTCTCAATTATTCTCTCATTTCCTTCTTTTCATTAACTTGTGAGTTTACTTCTTGTTTGGATGGTATGAAATTGATGATGAAAATTTCCATCCCGACTTGAGATTTTAGTTATCCTTTTGGGTCCTTGAATATTTTTACATAAGTATGATGTGATGTAAAGAGATATATAATAACGATTGGATGATGAAAATAGAAATTCAGTTTTATATTTTGTTTAGTAGAGACCGCCGTTGTGAAAAAAATTGAATCTTGATTCGGACATTACCCGTTTTATTTCATGTATATAGCTTAAGGACACCCGAGTTAATGAGATATATGAGTATTGAAATCTTTTCCTTCCCTTCATAAATATTGTGGTAGCTCCATAAACATTGGGTTTTCTTAATAACCCAAAGCAATGTACCTTCCGAAATACATTTAGGACGAAGCCTATAAGAGATTATATTGCATCCGATATGCTCTTGCCATTATCTTATTGTTGATTCTTATGAATCATTGCCATTTACGAGAATGACACAGTGAGAACCACATCCTTCAAACTATAGAAATAAATAGAGAGGCATGTTACGCTAAGCATAGAACTGAATACGCTCCTAATAATAAATGTCGATGTTTCATAAATTTTATATGTTTGAATCTATTTAGAAGTAACCCCAGGATCTGTCCTCGTAAATAATTAGAAAGAAGCTAAAAAGCCTGAAGATTTTGCTACTTGTGTTTAGTGGCAGCAAAGTTTATTGAGTTTGGATGACGATACTTATTCCAGAATTTGGTAGGTTATGACTCGATACATTCTTGACATAATAATTTTGTTAAATTTCCAGTGTAGCCAGTAAAGCGGTATAGAACTATCCTATCAGATTGTATATAAATTTCAGAGTCTTGGTGCTAGATCAAGTGGTGCTCTGGATCCAATAGCACTAGATTATAATTCCCTGAGCTCCGCATAAAGCAATATTCTCATGAAAGAGCCCTTATCCTTGCATTATATTATTTCAAACTTCAGGTATGTATGTTGTTGGGCATATCTGCGTCATTAAATATTTACTGTTGTATTCGCCCAGACACTTGGAAAGTCTGACATGTTTAGAGGTATTGATACATTTGGGTATGTCGAGCATAGTATGTTGAGACGAATTATAGATCCAATCATTTGATAAAATTAACACAAATCCTAATGGCAAAGGGAAAAGGAAGACAACTGGAAGAATTACTCGACCCATCTCTCCTTCCGCACGTAAGTTTAGAAGTAAGATTCAAGAGGTTCAGGATAACTAAGGATTATGGCAGATGGCAAGTGCTATAATTTTCAATAATAAGAAATAAGTTTTAATAACGCATATTGTTACAAATTATTAACACTATCCAGTGTTGCAGCTTTACAACTCACACAGTTCCGAAATAATAGGACTGTAATTTCTGACTCTACGATTTCAGGCTAGGATTAGGCTGAGAATTTTATTGACAATGTTCACAAGTTGGGAGTACTACGATAGAAGGGTATAAAGGGGGAGATTATAAACTAATTTCTATATTACTTGTCTACAAGAAATAACATGGCACTCACGTCACACCAGGCATTGATGTTTTAGACGTTGAGCTGCTTGGAGGCAAATTCTGATACGGTTAGAACAATGTATTATATATAAGGTGTCTCAGTATCTTTATTTCAATAGCCCAGTGCACGTAGATCATCGAAGTAAATCATAGTGGTGAGATATTCTTCAAAATCAACTTCTAGACAATAAGTTCTCAAGTTTATGAGACTTAGTTATCTAAATATTATATGCGAAGGTCTTGATTCATAAACACATAATATATAGGTAATAAGGCTGCAGGAGTCCTTTCAAGCTTTTAATTAAATAACACTTCATTGATTACCTTGGCTCTGAACAATAGCTAATTGCTTTCTCAATAGGAAGAAAGATCTAATATTGATGGTTAACTATAAAACTGATACAACAGAAGATTACGGGAAAATATAGCGCGGATACCACATGGTGGTGAGCTAAGAAAACTGTATCTATTCATATAATCTCATGAAGATGTCAATTTAGGCTTGAGCAAATTAAATAGTTGATGTTGGTGTCCATAGAGGATACTTAGCTTTAATTTGTGAGATTGAAAATCAATAGTTACGAAAGTGGCAATTATGAAAATCATTAGAGCTGAAATTGTTAATTTCGAAGTCGGGAACCAATGTTGGTAATGAATTGACTAATAATATTGGTAGTCATTAATTGACTAACTGACCGAGTAATTATAGTATTAGGAGTTCTAACGGAACCATACTGAACATATGAGAGTTAAGAAACTAGTGATGTTAGATGTACGAATGAAAGCTTGGGTGCGTTGATGTGAATAGAAGTACTGATACACGGGTATAAATTATTATAAGAGTTTCTCATAATAGAAAACTCACTGAATTGCTCATTATTCATATGGTTATTGATACACTGGGCACCCACATCTAAGTGATGATTGTTTACAATCATGATGTACGTTGAATATATATGAAATTAATGGGGATGTAACATGAACATAACTAGAAAGTTGTACACCTATATGACAACTATATTTGCTCTCAAGCAACAATTTAGTATTTGTCTTGTCAATGAATTGATCCCCGTGACATATATGCATTGTAAATTTCACGATCATGATTGCATGATACATAATTGAATATTGATATGGTATTAGCACAACCCAGAAGACTAATACTTAACAAAGTAAATGAGAAGCTGACTCATTAAAATTGAGATGAATAGATCACTACAGTGTTAACTTGTAACTCATATATATGTATATACACATATGGTGTATCATATATAGATGTTAAGGGACATAATCGTCAAGCTAAAAGGTAAACTACACTTAAGGGGGTTGGTGTTCGCATTGTGACGAAATCGTTATTTGTGATTATGAATGTGTGTGTGTGTGTGTATATGTTTGTTATATCTTTTATATAGGAGGAAGGGGCCGGGCGGGAGCCGGTAGGAGAGGGAAGACGGTGTGATTGTTATATATATACACATATATTGGAGGAAGGGGCCGGGCGGGAGCCGGTAGGAGGGGAAGAAGGTGTGATTGTTATATATATATATATATATATATATATATATATATATATATATATATATATATAGGAAAATTTTCAAATGAGAAACTCTCTCATAATAAGCTTCGTGAGAAAACCATATAAGAGACATTTTATGGATGATCCGAACCGTTCATCATGATCTATATACTCTAATTAGACTACCAATAAAAAATCACGCGATTCCAACTTTTTTTACCGATGCATCAAGTGACATCTTTATTCTACGGTGAATATAACATATGTTTTGTAACCACTTATTGTATGGGTAAAAAAGCTCGGACTCGCGTGATTTTTAATTGATAGTCTAAATAAAGTATATAGATTAAGATGAACGGTTCGGATCATCCACATAAAAGCTCCTATATAGTTTTCTCACGGTCTTCGTGTGAGAAAGTTTCTCACACGAAGACTACTCATATATATATATATATATATATATATATATATATATATATATATATATATATATATTGGAGGAAGGGTCGGGCGGGAGTCGGTAGGAGGGAGAAGACGGTGTTATTGTTATATATATGCATATATATTGGAGGAAGGGGCCGGGCAGGAGCCGGTAGGAGGGAGAAGACGGAGAATCTCATATTTAATTGTGATTGAGTAAGCATATGAATAATATGCGATGTGTATATCACTAAGTATGATATTTGAATATTGTGTGGTGTAGTATGATTATGCTTGATTGTATTATCCATATGGAGAAACTATACTTAGATGATATGAGGTGATATTATGATGTTGTATCACCAAGGCATATACTTATTCCCATGAAACTTTGATTATGATTGGTTGTACTTCAGGTATGAAATATGAGTTATGTGGCGTTATGTGTTAAGAATACTTAAAGCAGAATCATGCATAAGTTATAATAACTGAGAGAGTATCTTATTGAATTTCTAGACCAAGGAATCTGCAGCAGAAAAACTAAATAAAGTTAAAGAAATCGATTCTAGAGAAGTCAGACCGTCACATAGATTATATGGATCTTTGTGTTAATTATTCATTATAAGATATTGCTCTCTCCTCGTTTCATTTGTTCATCTGTACTTGCTAAAATTGTTGACGAAAAACATGCTCCTTATTTGTATTTTCCTTCCTTGATTTACTTTGATTCTCTCTCACTGAGCTGTCGAGCTCACTCCCTCCAGTTTTATATTTCAGGTCGCAGTATGTCAGAAGACCAGCTTCAGATTTAGGCGTTTGTTAAGAATTCTACTATTAATGATTGTATTGGGTTGTAATTTAGTTCCTGTTGAAATCCTACTTGATGTTTACCGATACCTTTGTAAGTTTTGGAAGATGGACATGTACGAAGTAAATTAGATTGTAATTATGGTGATGTGTTAGAGTTATAATTAGATCTATTTATGTCATGGATGCTGAGAGGAGTGCTCTCGAGCATATATATTTCTTTTGTTTTCATATAAGTAGGCGGATATTGGCTGAAATTTTTGTGGATCGAATTGTATATTTGGGTATATCAATATTTACAAAGGAAGTGCTACAAATTTTTTTTTTAGATTGGGAGATGATTATGATAATTTATCAGTTTTAAAGAATGTTTATGTTAATTGAGAATTTATAAACTGGGACCGTTACATTGAGGCTATTAGAAGCACGCTAAACAAAGAATATCTTATGCTTGTTTCTAACTTTAATTCCGCCTTTGCAGTGTGGAACAAGTTGACCACCTCCAAGCTTCAATTGCCAATTCAACCGAAGGAGGAATCTAGCGGAGAATTCGAGTCACAATACTTCATGGTCCAAGGGAATGACTCCTTTGAGGTATATTCGGAATCTCAACTAGATTGTGATGATGCTAGTTCTTCTAGTAATGAGCATGTTGATCCTAACACTTTAAATGAAGAACTTTCTATTGTTTGTGAAAAATTGATAGAAAAGTATAATCTTTTGAAAAAGAAGACTTTTGCATTAAATGAAGAAAATGAAAATTTGTCTTCTAAACTTGGTTTGGTTTTGCAAGAGAAAGAGGAGATTTCTAATGAAAAGGATTCATTGAAATCTATGCTTGAACTTGCCCTAAAAGAAAATGAATTTTTGAAAAATAAAAATGATTGTGAAATAATTTTGAAAAAAATGAAAAATTGTCTTCAAAAGTTGATTTTGTAGTAAAAGAGAATGATTCTTTAAGAAACAAAATAATTTCTATTTCAAATGATTTAGATGTTTGTTTAAAGAAAAATGAATCTTTGCAAAATAATATAGATTCACATGTTTGCCATGCTAAGGTAGTTTCACCTAGTTCACCCATTGCTTGCTCCACTTCTTCTTTAATTAAAATGATATATCCATGTTAAAGAAGAATATTGATTATTTGGGCTCCACTTTGAGCCATTGTGTTTTGAGTCATACACGTTTCGAATCTTTATTTCAAAAGAAACAAGTTCCATCTATGCATGCACACCCTCCACGGCATACACATGCTACTCACGATCACAACCATCACACAATGTATGCTCATGTGTATACGTGTACACATTGTGGACGTAAGGGCCACCTTGCTAAGTTTTGCTATGATCGTATACATGATGAAAATTTAGCAACTAAATTTGTTTGGGTTAGAAAAGGTACTAACCCCGATGGACCCAAACGAGTGTAGGTACCAAAGACCACCCCTATTATATTTGATGCAGGTATGGGCTCTCGCATGATGTGAGAGTTACGATACCTTGAGGTGGATGCGTTCTGAACTTCATGAGGACTATTTGGATGTATCACTTTCAAGGGAAGTTTGGTGGGAGGACCACCTTGGTTTGGAGAACTAGAGAGGTGTCCTCATCGGTTTTGGTATCGATCTCTAACTCCCGTTTATATTTGCATGCTTTCCATGTTCATTGTTTATAGCATGTTTTGATGTTTATTGATTATTATGATTATGCCATGTTAATTAGATTAGTGATATACATGTTAGTTATTTGAGACACCCATGTTTAATATGGACTTATATCATTGTGTTCTCACTTTGTTTTAACCTAATATGTTTGTCCTAAATCTAATGCATGTGTATAAGCATAATGATCATATGGATGTTTATGATTTTTGTTTTGATGCTTTATGTTTTGATTAGTATGTTAAATACAATGATTATTAGACCATTGACATACATGTATAGCTTTTGAGATCGCCCATGTTCATATGGATCATTCTTTGTGTTCTCACATATGTTTAGATATTATGTATATCATAATTCTAATAGCATGTGGATTTACATAATGATCATATTTATATTTATCATGTTGATTTATGTCTTGTTTTATACTTCATGATTTGATTACATATTTAAATGTTAGTTTTCATTAAATTAGAATATATATACTTGTACATATAGTGGGCTACAAATAGATCATTTATATGTGTTTGTGCTTAAACGCTCATTTGTACCCATTAGATGTGCTAGTAGAGTCTAGTTTTGATGATTCATGCATTTGACTTGTATTCTTATTTTATCCACGTTTTCATGCTCATGTGTTTTCACTTAATGTATATGCTTATTTTGCCAAACCTTAAGATATACATGTATACCCCTTGAGTCATTGCTTTTCATGTAAATCTTTATTATAAACTCAAATTGTGTTTAGGGATATGTATGTATACTTCTTGTTTTGTCAAAACATACATATGCCTTGAAGTACAAATTGTTTCTAATAAAAATTTAATTTTTCATGTTTTCATGTTTAAAGGAATTTCACATGAGTTTATTGACTATCTTTCATGATTATGTTCTTCACATTTTATTTGAACACTCACCTTTATTGTTTACTTATGTTTTTTTTTCATGAGTCATATTTATGCTTTATTGACCTTGAGTGTTGGCTATCATGTGAATTTTATGTTTCATGAAAATATTTTGTTTTTATTCCTTACTTGAAGGATTTCGTATTAGTTTACAAGTTTTTCCATTTAACTAGTTCGTATTCTTCGTCATGGTAGAGTTTTCATACAATATTTTCAAACCCATTTTTGAAAACCCCTACCTTCCACGGGCGATTAGTTGGGAGACCATGCCTTGTATATTCATATTGAAAATCATTTAAACAAGTGTATGAATGGGTGGTAGGTAATATGAGATATACACTTGATATTATTGTTGTTTCAATTGGTATCATTAGATTCTTTCAATTGGTATCAATATTGACATTTATTGTATACTCATATATATTCTTATGTATGTATGCATACTCTTCAAATAGTATCAATTTCGATTGGTATCTAAATTTTCATACATATATATGTTTTACTTGTGCTCAAAAATATCACAAATGTTGTTTATGCTAAAGCTTGAATTTTAATGACTATCATGTTTCAATTGATTATTTTTCAATTGGTATGCTAATACAAGCTTATGCATCGTTTTAGTTGGTATTTCATAAAGGGGGAGAAAATCTTGTATTTCATCTTTCAATTGGTATTTTGTTTACCATTGGTTTTGTATTCCACTCCCTTACTTTATGATAGAAAATGATTAAAAAAATTTATATTGATTTTTAATTTGGTATCATATGATTATAGGGAATAATAATTTCAATTTGGTATCATATGCTTAAAAAGAATAATACTTTCTATTGGTATGAAGATTTCATTTGTTTACTTATCAATTGGTTTATGTTTTCATTTTGATATAAAATGTTGATTAAGATTTGTTTTAATGCCTCATTTACTTTCAATTGGTAGGCATTTCTTAAAACGTTTTTATGTTCACCTTCAATTGGTATCAATATGCACTTCATTGACACATTGTTTTTTAATTGGTATCATTTTTGATTGTACCCCTTATTGATATCGTTTTTGTTTTAAGACAAAAAGGGGAGAACATTTTGTTTTGCTTTCTTTCACCCCTTTGTTGATGATTGACAAAAAAGGGGAGAAGAATTTGAGATTATATACATGTTTTGTATACATGTTTTATGTTTATAAAAAGGAGAAATAATTTGTTTTAGTATCAAAAGCATGTTTTATTAGTAATAAAGTTTTACCATTTTAAGTTGGTATCAAGAGCATGTTTTTCAAATTTATTTGTTTTATGCATGATTGATGCATATTCATGTTTAGTATTTCTTGCATATATTTATTGTTTATTGTCATGCATGAGTTAAGGAGGAGCTCCTTTGAAGCTTAACTTTAATCCATGCATATATAACTCCATGAGTTTTGTCATCATCAAAAAGGGGGAGATTGTTGGCCCAGAGGCCTTCCACTCTAGTTTTGATGATGATTAACTCATGTAGTTATGTTTACTAATTATCTTGTGATATTTAGTTTCAGATCATTAATCAAGATATTAGTTGGTGATTGCTTCAACAAAGGAGTTTTGAAGCCTTTCACATGGTGATTCCAGAGCCCGAGCAACAAGATCATACATAGCACTTGTCGGAGTCTAGCTCGGTGGATCATGGAGTTTTAGATCGAGTCGACTTGAAGACGGAGTTCATCAAGAAGACCTCGGTACATAGTTTATAGTTTATTTTAGATCCATTTGTAAAGATTAGAATAGTGTGATATGCTCAAGTTCACAACACACACACGTTTCATTTTTGGATATGGTTTTCATGAATAGATAGTATATCAAAACAAGTTTACTTGATTTTATGTATATTAGATTCATTCTATATACATGTATGCTTCATGTCTTAAATAAACTTAAGTTTAACATACCTATTCATGTATCTAGGTTTTTGTGTTTTACAAAAACGTATTTTCAGAATTAAAGTCAAAAACTATGATGTATATGTGTTTCTTATATATTAGATTTCTATCCATATGCAACATGCTTCAAAATGTTTAAATATCATGTTTTTGTATTTGAATGAGTTTTGAAAAAATCGGATTTTCATTTGGAAAATTCAAGTTTGGAAAAATACAGGTTTTGTTTTTTGGCAATATTTTCTTAATACAAAAATGGTTCAAAATGTTTGAAATTTGTGTTAAAAATTTTCACACAAGTTTGTATATCAATGCATTATGCTAAAACTATTTTTGTGGATTTTAAAGAAATTTATGGGATTTTTAAAATATTTTAAAACAAAGTTTTTCTGTCCCAAACAGTCTTCTGCCAGGCTCTGGTGGTCGAGCGGACCGGTCGACCGATGTGCACAAAACGTGCACGCTGGCCAGCCACTTGAGCCGGTCGACCAACTGCAAGTACCCCACTCTCGGGTGGGGGCGGTCGACCAAACCGGTCGACCGTTAAGGCGTGGGCGGTCGACCGGGCGGTCGACCGGCCAGTGAGCATTTGCTCTCTGGATTGGGACGGTCGACCGAGCGGTCGACCGGAGAGCTCCAACGGTCAAATTTTTGACCGTTGTCGGTCGACTGGACCGGTCGACCGCCAGCCGCCAGAGCTGAAAATTCAGCCCAACGGCTACTTTCTTTTAGAGGGTTATATAAACCCCATTTTAGCCCAGATTTTAAAAAGAATTTTAAGGGAAAAATTTTCATACTTTCAAGTGTTTATTTACAAGTTTCAAAAGTTTTTAGAGCTTTAAAAAATTTGATCTTTGGTTTGTTTTATAAGTTTGGAAAATCATTTGAAAAAGGAAATTCTTTGGGAATTGATTTAATCTTCATTATCTATTCTATCTAGAGTTTTCCCAATAGTTTTCTTTGAGTTTTATTTTCAAACTCTTTGTTTTCCACACTTGAGCTATATCTCCTATCCTTTCTATAGGATCTTTTATTTGTGGGAAAAGAATTTGTTTGTGGTTGTGGAAACCACCAAGTGTTGTACCCTCATTTATTTGTTGTATCCCTGTTTGGTAGGGTTAATTGGAGTGGTGGTTAGCTCCCTCTTTGGTAGAGGTTGAAGTTGTGGTTTACTCCCCCTAGTGAGAGGTGGAGTTTGAATTTGTATCCCTCTTTGTGAAGAGGTGGATTGTGGTTGTTTGGCTAAGGGCCTACCCTCTTGTGTGAGGTGGTGTTTATGTTGCCTCGGTGGAGGTTGTATTGGTTGAGAGAGGAGTTCGGTACTCCCGGTTATTATATTGCCCCAAAATCCTTGGTGGAGGTTCCCTGTGTGAGAGTTCTAGGTGGACAAGTTAGTGGATTGGAAATCCTTCTCGTGAATGCGGGGACGTAGAGCTTGGTGCTCGAACCTCGAAACACATCTTGTTGTTTGCGTTTGATCGATTGACTCTTAACTCTCTCTCTTTACCTTTGTGCATTGCATCATTCATATTGCCATATCATTTATATGCTTGTGTTGTGCCTTACATTGATTCATATTGCCTATATTTATGTGCTTGGTTGTGTTTGCTTGTGTGCCTCACTTATGCTTAACCACGAGAGCTTCATATAGCGCCTCAACTCTTATTCAGAGGAATCAAGAGGGGTTAGTCTAGAGCCCTTCACGGGGAATTCGGCTACACTCGTTGGTTGCACTAAGTGTTGTTGCAAATTAGTTTTAATTTCCGCATTTAGTATTTAGATTAGCATTATCACCTATTCACCCCCCTCCCTTCCCTCCCCCTCTAGGTGATTTCACATATTTGTATATATGGCTCACCGGATTCGAATCAAGACGAAGATTGTTGGGTTTTTTGTCTTGTATTCGATTTAGCATTCAGACGGGCTTTGTGCTCAATAGGTCTTTTGGGCCAGGATCAGTTAGTAGTGTGAGCTACCACTAAGTTATGGTTAGCGTTAGGATTTATTAATAGTATTATATAATCTCTCATAAATTAAATAAGAGTGACTTTGAAAAAATGTGAAATAATAATAATAACAGGGGGGGGGGGGGGGGGGGGGGGGGGGGAGGGGAGAGAGAGAGAGAGGTGAAAGAGAAACTTGGTTCTCTTGTATTCTAATAATTGTTCCTTTCTCAAAGCGGATTTTACATCGATGATGTCTCATAGATCTAGGCTAAGATTGGATGGCCGAACCATAATAAATTTAGTATTTTCTTCTTGACTGTGTGATTCTCTATCATGTGTGTTTGAGGTTATCAATCTCACAAGTTTTTTTAGATAGTCCGTAGGGACTCAATCCTCACAATCCAAAATTCAAAATTCAAAATTTGAGTATACTCTTCATTTCAGGGAAGGAAAGATAAGAGAGCCCAAGTTTAACAGATTCATACATGCAAGGGCATCAAATATTAAGTTTTAAGTGATACATACAATTTTGTTGCAGTGTTTCTTTATTGGCAGGCTCGTAGAATTTCACAGGTCCTTTAACTTTTAAAAAACTTGCCATGGGGATCATAAACTATTTTAAGATGCACGTTAGTGCCAACTGGCAGTAGTGGAGAAGTACGGACCATGAAGAGATTTATGCTTAGAATTTTCTATTAAAAGTGTGATTACTTATTTAATCCATGTGGTGTGCTTGTTAATTATAAATTCGCAGAGGAAAACCAAGTTGAACATGAAACAAAGCAAGAAGCGAATCCACTTAGAAAAGCCCTCAATAATTTAGAAATTTTGCTGTTAGAGGAATGTTGGGCTTAGGAAGCTTGGACCTAAATAGAACTGAAAACATAGTAAGAGCTCCTTTTCCATTTTGAGAAAAAGGTTTAAGAGCATGGAAAATCTCAGAAGATCTTAGTTATTATATAAGTAAGAATTATATGTTAGAGATTATATTGTCAGAAGAAAAAAAATATAACCAATTGAAGTGCTAAGGTATCAAGATATTTATTGTAGCGAGGGATTGTTAGTTTACTCAAAAGAGCCTAGAGCCTCTAAAGTCTTTCTACAATTTTGAAATATCTTAAACGTCACGGGTATCTCGGTGAACGTTTCAAGTGTTTATTTACTTCATAAGGACTTCTTCTGAATATAAAAAATAAATGAATGTTAATTCTTAGGATTCTTAAAAAAGTTAGATTTAACTAAAATATATTTTTTTTTCTCCTCTTTTCTCTCTGAATATAAATACCGAAATACTCCTACATGGCACCCACCACATAAGATTCACGTAAGATTTTCAGTAATCCATTCAACTCTTCTAATATCTCTCCCAAGCTAAACAAACATCTAAAAAATCTGAAGAGAAGACACTTCAAGGACTTCGGAATTTCTTTTGAGCAAATAAACAACTCAAAGTGTAGGAAAATCCATTCTATATTCTTGAACAAGATTTAACACAGTGGAGTTTTTTATTTATTTTTCTTACTTAACCGTTGAGTCAAGTCTTAGCGTGACTGAAACTTAAATAAGAAAAATATCCATTAATATCTTTCTCATACTTGTAGACTATCCTCTAATATATCTCACAAGGTGTACCAAATAAGCTTAGTTAAGATGGTATGAGACTAACCGAGAGGAATTTAACATTTATTGAAAATTAACAAAAAAAAAAAGAAAGGTGGTGCAAAACCCTACAAATTTGTTTATTGGGCATGTGACTCACATCCCTTGCCTGATAAGTTGAGGTGAAAATAAAATTCTTCAATAAAAAGGGTTTTTTATATATTGTTGATGACAAATGTCACAGAGAATATCAGAGCTAAAAAAAGTTATAAAAATTCTTCGATATAAATGATCTTCCAACT
>JAVJIF010027189.1:0-106458 GCA_038442645.1 Agave tequilana
ACTATAATAAATGGCCAAATTGTTGTAATATGATGAATTGATTGTTATCTGGGTGCATGTATACACATGCAGTGAACTACATGAAATTCTTTAGTAATGGAGTGATGAGCTGGAAAGCAAACCATAGTATTAATTGATATGATATCAGTGCTACATTAGTTGCTATTTGCGTGTAAATATAATATGTCTTTTGCATTCATGCTCATTGGAGGAAGGGGCCGGGCGAGAGCCGGTAGGAGGGGAAGACGGTGTTATTGCATTATATACGTACATATATAGGAGGAAGGGGCCAGGCGGAGCCAGTAGGGGGGGGGATGGTGTTATTGTTATATGATATCTATACATACAGGCACGTATAATATAGGAGGAAGGGGCCGGGCGGGAGCGGTAGGAGGGAAAAGACAGTGTTATTATGTTATATATCTTTATAGAAAGAGGAAGGGGCAAGCGAGAGAGCCGATCGGAGGGGAAAGACGGAGAATTTTCACACTTCACATGTGAATTGTATATACATATGAATGTATAATACATATCTCATAAAATATGGCATGGGAATGTTGTGAAGTGTAATGTGATATTGTGATATGTGAAGCATGATAAGATTATATGATACAAAAAATAGTTTTGTGATGCATGTATTATCTGAATGCATAAACTATATATAAGATAATGAGAGCGTGATTGGCGCGCCCGTGCATGATATATGAAATATTTATGTGATACATACTGTGAATACATAAGAAGAGTTTGATAATAAACTATAATTGTCGAGCTAATATTCTACTGAATTATAGACCCTGTAACATATGTCATAGAAGACGGGAAATGTCATAAGAAATCAATGACTAAAAGAGTCGATCCGTCCCCAAAGATTTGGAGCCCAATTGTTTCATCATATGTTATTGATTTTCTATTTCTTATTCATCCAGATCTGCTCTATTACTCGAAAAATCATGCTATTAATGATAGTATTCACCATTCTCTGATTTTCTTCTATCTCTCCTCACTGAGTTGTTGAGCTTACCCTTCACAGATATTATGTTTTCAGGTCATGGTAAGGCGAAGGCCCGATTTAAGATTTCAAGCGCCTTGTTGGAAATCCTGTTACATAGAGAAGTTTTAGAGTTGTAATTTGTGTGATTGTAAAGTTTCATGTTGTATATGTTTACAATCTGATTGATGTTATTATAGCATAAGTTAGATGACTTTGATCTTGATGAGTTGGATTTATAAATAAATTGGTGTATTTTCTGAATACCGAGAGGAGTATTCTCAATTATATGTTCTTTTGTTTCCATATAAGTAGGCAATGTCAAGCTGAAATTGTTAGAAGGAGTATAAGTAAGCTGTTGTGAGCCGAAATATTATTATGATTGATTGGGCGATTGTTGACTTTGATCTACATGTTAGAATTTAGAATAAGTAGGCTGATGTTGGCCGAAATTATTGTGCATTGAAATGTATATTTTGACATATTAGTATTTACAAGGAGGTGCTGCAGAAATTTTCAAAAATATTAGAGATGAGTATGATAATCTGTTGATCAATATAGATGTTTATGTAAATTAAGATCATTAGAATCTAGGACCGTTACAGTAGCCCTCGACTAATCTTGCAGGTCCCGCTCACCCCATGCCCAGAGAAAGTTTCCCTACACGTGACAGGGTAAGGCAGAGCTATTTTGGCTTTCAGACGCTAAATGTCCACCACGGGCCTCGAACCTAAGTCACTTGGGGAGCAAACCCAATGTCTTGCCACTAGGACACCGACGGGAATGTGTGTGTGTGTGTGTTTGAAACGTTAAAGTTACAGCAAACTCAGTGCCTTACCACCCAATCCTCCTAAAGGAGGCTTTGAACCCGTGACACTTGGGAGCAAATCAAGTGATCATGCCACTAGGCCACCCCCCGCGGACACACACACACACACACACACACACAGTGATCCAGTGGGAAAGCTAGCTTACGTGAGAAGATGAGAAGGGAGCACAGGGACCGTTGGATTAGTTTCTACGTGGTTGAGATTAGATTCGAAGGAAATAAAATTTAAACCCAAAACTTAAATTAATCAACGCAAAACTAACTTAATCAACTTAAAAACTAATCTTGACCACCCAAAAAATATTCGACGGCGCTTGTGCTCTCTTCTCATCTTCTCACCTAAACTAGCTTTCTCATTCAAGCTAATTTTCTCGCCTAAGATTAGAATTCAGAGGGTTTTTGATAAGCGGAAAATTTCCAGGGGGGGTTTCGAACAAGAATGTTTTTACAGGGGGTGTAGAGACTTTTTTCCCCAAAAACCAAAAGAGGAGGGGAGAAGTGGAAAATCCAAACGAAAAACAGCGGGTATGAATATCAAAACTTGTTTGCTGAGACCAAACGGCACTTTCAAAAATGAGACGTGTGAGACCGGATGTGCAGGCTTTTAAGACATTCCTAGGCTTCTTTTCAGGTGAAAAGAAAAGCGAAGAAAATCTCTCGCAACCACTGTGCAGGTTTGGTCGGAGTTGGACTTGGCCCCCACAAGTCATCATTTATGCAATGGTGGTCGAAAAAGGAGGCATTTTCCCGCATATTTAAAGGCTTAAAGAAAGCAAATCAAACGAAATCATCTCCATTATCCCCACTGCTCTCACTTTTTAAAACAAAACAGACAAAAGCTTTCTATTTTTTATGTTATGTTGAAGGCTGCGTTTTGGTTTTTCCTCTTCTTTTTTTTTTTTTTTTTTTTTGTTAAAGGCAAATGACTTGGACCGTAAGCAATACAGTCTGCATTTGCCTTCTTAGTTTTTTTTTTTTGGTAGTTTTGTCAGATTATAGTATAATGCTAGTTGCATGCATGTGTTTAGTTATTATTAGCTAATAGCCTTGGTGACTCAGCACAACATCAAGAGGAGTCGTCCTGATATACTTGCATGTTTTTTGTTTTGTTCTTCAAATGGGAGCTTTTTCTCCTTGGTTTGGAATTAGCGAGTGGCTTGATTAGATTTTTCATGCAATATATTTTCTAAATATGCTTTCATAGTCGACCGATAGATCATAAGGGACGTGATTGCATCACCACAAGCCACCAGTTTTGGAAATTTGGGTATTTGTCAAGATCACAAGTTTCTCCTTTGCCTGTTTTATTCTAATTTTTTCTCTCATCATTTTCGGTTGAAGACTGAAGTCTTCATTATTGCTATCAAGTCGGGCCCATTAATAGTTTTTTTTTCCTCAAAAAAATAAATAAAAAATAAAGACATGCTTTAAAATAGATGATTTGTTTGAAGTAAAAGAAAACAAGAAGACATAATTTAGAAATAAAGATTTGATGTATAAACAAACAGTTACAACTATTCGTTGGCTAATACTTTCCCTCTTCAAGTTCCACCCACTTGCCAGTAAGCTCGCCTCTCTCTCCCCTTTTTGGTTAAGGCCTTCCTGCTCTTCCTGCTTTGATATGAATTTTATCAAGGCCTGGTGCAATGAGATACCAAGTAGTCGGTTAATGAGTAGATCCACAGTTCCAATGTCTTCAACAGTTAGAGCAGGAAATAGATTATAGTGTTCTATCATTCATTAACAATGGTGCACACATGAGGAAGATATTCATATTGTGAAGATACTCGTTATTGTAATATCCCTAATCTAAAATATTATATTTTTATTTTTCTAAAGTATTTTTTTATTTTACTGGTGATTTATTATTTATTTATTAACTCGAGTTACAGTACAAATTATTTTAAGATAGTAAATGGTATTTTAGCCTTATAATTATATTTAGCATTATTAAGTATTATCATTTTAATTACTAGCTAGTATTTTTCCATTACTATATTACTAGTATTATTATTGTAGTTGCTATTATTGTTAATATTGATATTGTTATTATTCTTATTGTATTATTTTAGTCATTAGTATTAATGGTAGTATTTTTACCAAGTATTATTAGATAAGATTTTTAATGTTAATAATTTTATTATTATTACTGTTGTTATTATTATTGTAATTATATTATTATTATATTATTATTATGATATTGTTAATCACTATTAGTAGTATTATTATTTTCATCCAAGCCCAATAAGCTCAGCCCATTCTCCTTTTCTTTTCTTTTATTTTCTTTTATGTCAAGCCCACTTTCTTATTTTCATCTTTTTCTATTTTTCTTTAAGCCAAACAATTTATAACCCATACCATTGAGATCCTTACTCATTAACCCAAAATTCAATCACAATCCTAGTCCAATCCAAATCTATAATCTAATCTAAATATATAATCATAATTCAGATTTCAATCCAAACTCTCATCTTAATCCTGATTACTAAATTAAGCAATTTAAACCTAATTAGAATTCAGGTTTCTAAAATATCTTATATCCTATATAAAGAGACAAACTCTTTCTTTCTCTTCTTCTCAAGAGAAAACTGTTGGCCCAAGGTTACAATCACCCGTCTTTAGTGTGTTTTGATGATTACAAAACATATTAGTTATTTGTACTAATATTATTTGTTGTTTAAGTGTGTTTCAGGTTTTCTATCTTGCATAGGTGTTTCTTCCCTAAAGGAAGGTGACTTGGACTCAAGATAACTCCAATTGGCTCAAGATGCAAAATTGAAGATCAAATGGAGAAAACCCCTCTTGAAGCCTTGAAGTCCTTAGAACTTTGTAAGAATAAAATGTTAAAGTTTGAGTATATGATATTTGGCTCTAGGATACACACACACACTTTCCTTTTACAAAATTCTATTTTAAAAATGTTTGTTTCTAAGTTTTATGCCTAAGTTTATATACACATGTATCCAAACTTTTTACAAATTGAATATCTTGTTTAAAACATGTGTATAGACTATTTTTGCATAATACTTAGTTATAAGTATCTCAAAATATTTTCTCACAAAATTTCCAACTCCAAAAATCTGCCAGATTTCCCTGTTTCAGGTTGACGGCCGACCGCCCCCCGGTCGACGGCGCCTGTGTCAGGACGTGCACGTTGTGCACGTTTGTCGGTCGACCGACTGTAAGCAGGCCACTCTCGGTTGTTTCGGTCGACCGCCCGGTCGACCGGTATAAGGAAACTGTGTTTCCTCAAAGAGGTCGGTCGACCGGACGGTCGACCGGAGCGCCAACGGCTTTTTGCCAACTAGGCAAACGGTCGACCGGCCGGTCGACCGTTACGCCTGCAAGAGCCCAACGGCTCTTTTCTCTTGGGCAAGTCTGAAAAAACTGTTTTCTTTTTCTTCTTTAACAGAGTTTTAGAGAGTTGTTGGAGGCCTTTGCAGGTCAAATTAGGTGAAAAGAAAAGAGTTTTAACCTATTCTCTCCCTATAAATAGAGGGCAATAGGTTCTTGTTATTTACTTAGAAAAATCCTTGGTTTCATTGTTTTCAAGAGAAAGAGAAAAATTGTTTCAAAGCTTTCATTTCCAACTCTTTTTAAAGTTTGTTTTTCAGTTGTTTTTGATTGCCAATATCACTCTACAACTGAAGTTTTTCACCACACTTCATAGAGCCAAAAGTCCTATACTCATACTATAGAGAAGTTGTAAAAAGAGTGAGAGTGTTGTAAAAGAGTTTGAGAAAGAGTTTTGTGATCTAGAGGAGATCACTATTGTTCTTGTGATCCTTGTTCTTGTGGAGACAACTCCTAGGTGGAGTTCTTTGTAAGTTGAGAAGCTAAGGGCTTGGGGTCTTCAGTAGACCAAACTTGTACGGCATCCTCGGTGGATAGTGGAAACCCTTCACGGAGGTGAAGGCGGGGACTAGAGCGGTTGCTCGAACTTGTAACACCCCATCCTCAGTATACGTGCACAGTTACGTATCCTGATTTTTGTGCATTTTATTATTATTATTTTATTTTATTATCTGCTATTTAAATAATTACTCATGTAGCAGTACTGCATGATTGATCTGTTTGGTATTCAGATTTGACTAATCTTAGTTTCAAATATTATCTTTTAATATTCTACATTTTCATGATTTTTGGGATTTTTCAGAGTTTATCAAAATCCAGCCTACCCGGTGTAGACACCGTTCATAGTAGATTCCACGATTTTTATTTGAAAATGGAATTGAATTTCTGAAAACTGATTTCACCAAAAATCTTTATATAATATTTATTATTTTGAGAATTTTTGGAGAGCTTTCCGAGACACTTTAATTTTGGACCTTTCCGGAGTCCTCGGTATTTTCCCAGATACCGGGAAATCATTCAACTACTTCACTCTTCTCTTTTTCCATTTTTCTCTCTCCTTCCTCAAACGCGAGTTTTGGCCAACTGGATCCATCATTAATGCGGAGACCCTTCCCTTGCTGCATTTAATGCTTATGGGCAAATCCAACTCAAGTCCAATCACCCATGTCCTTTTGTCTTTTCTTTGAAACACACTTCTGCGTTTTCTACTGGACGCAGCCATGAATCCCGCGTTTGGCTCCTTTTTGCCTAGACGCAGCTTTGAGAACGCACCATTCTTGGGGGAAAGTGAGAGTGACTCATATTATATTATTTTCCCCCTTCTATATATATGCACTCCCATCTTCTCTCTCATTATTTTTCCTTCATCCTTTTGTTCCTGCAAGCTCCAACAGCAAGCTCACCACCACCAAGCCCCTTTGCCGGCCATCACAACTACTCACCATCTCCATTTTTCCATCACCAATTCCTCCACCTTCTTCTCCTCCATCTCCTTCACCATTTCAAACAACTAACTCCATCTCTCAACCTCTTTCACCAAGAGACACCAAAAGAACCCATCACCTCCACAAAACTTCACCACCATCTCCACCACCACCTGCACCACCGTAGCCACCACCAAGCATACCATCATCACCTCCTCGACGACCTCTTTCCGGCGGACTATAGATTCGTCCCCCGCAACAATGTTTGCAAAATCCCGATTTGACATGGTGAACTAGACTTGCACCTCCATCTTTTCAAAACTACCACAACCCCTCTCCATCAACTTGTGAGGACCGGTACCCTCCTTTGGATTGGGACCGAGTTTCTCTGCGTCGGACGCATTTTAGGCGAGTAATTCTACTCGCCAAGATTGGATATTATTTCATATTTGTTAACAAACGCACCACTTTCTTGAAACGCACCACTTTCTTGAAACGCACCACTTTCCTGAAACGCACCACTTTCCTGAAACGCACCACTTTCTTGAAACGCACCACTTTCTTGAGACGCACCACTTTCTTGAAACGCACCACTTTCTTGAGACGCGCCACTTTTGAGACGCGACCCAACCAAACGCAGCCTTCTTAAGTCGATTTGACCCTTTACTATAGTCGACTAACTCCTTCTCTAAGTCGACTAATTTCTCTCCCTAGTCGACTAATTTCTCTCCCTAGTCGACTAATCTTGATTAATTGTTATGGTTAATTACTTCTTTGATTATGAACATTATCTTTGGGTCATTATTATATATGCTATTTGCAAGACTTGTCACTTGATGAATATCACCTCTTATCATGCTATCTATTAACATAAGGCATGATACACTTGACCTTCATAATTATCACGATAACGGGAATGATGACCTGACATCTTGATAGAACAACTGTACTCCTGATACACATGTGATACATTATGGTACGAACCAGTACTCCTGATATACCTATATTCATGACGTTCCTGACTTATTCTTGCTCATTCCCGGAATCTGATAAATCATCTAATAAATCATAAAATAAGACAACTTGCATCGGGTCAGGGGAAATATGCGGCTATCAATATGTGTTCGTGTTTACAGTGGTATTAGGTATGTTGTGCAACTAAATTTCCGGTCTGACCTGTGGGCCTCCAGGCGACCGAGGGGAGTGCTGGCTCCCTCCTTCCTGGTACCATCATGAAAAGGGCATACATAAGTCCCTCCTGTTGCCTTGCGGCGGGTTCCGTTACCAAGCAACGGAACAATCCTGGGCCGTGGTCCCGGGTATGCACGGGACCCACTGTAAACATAGTTCGTTGATACCCCCGCTGGTTTCCAATAACAACCTTGCTTTACTGGATATGGATCTATGTGTGCTGGGATGCTAGTTCACATAGCTAGATATCAGGGTAAGACGAGCAATAATAATAATAATAATAATAAAAGACGTTAACTGTGGTTGTTGTATGCGCTTGGATTACGGTGACATGAGATGAAGGTATATAGATGAGGGTTTCCTTGTTTGGATTATCCCCTCGAAGTACTGGTCTCATGAGGCCGTAGCTTAAGCATATACAATGCCCTTTCGTTTATGACATGCTATGCTCCTTTTACTTGCTGGATGATTATTCTTGATATTGTACCAACTCTCATATTCTTATTCTTATGCCACTCGGCTGTAACATGATCACTTGTTTGGGAGGTCCTGACTCCCTTGAATTTGTATGTTCAGGTTCCGAACCTTGGATCGAGGTGGAGCCTTCTGTGGAAGATCAAGCTTTCCTTGCCGAGCAAGTTGACTAGTCTCGGTTTCTGTTGTACCTGACCTTCCTTTTGAGCTCGCGGGATCCCCTTTCAACTCGTGAGCATATTGTAATTACATTGTAAATCGTACTTTTGTGCTTGGCTGTGATATATGATGCATGTGATATGTAAGAGTATGTCACAACTTGTGATAACCTTGTATAATTGTATTTCTTGTGTTGGCATATGAATGGGCACTACGCTTTCGTACTCTGATTCTTGCTTGTACTGATGCTTAACGTATATACGTGAGGGTATTTCCGACCTGCGTATGTACGTTGCAGTAACGTCCCCGTACCCGTGGATCGGGGCGTTACAGGTTGGTATCAGAGCCTAGGCTCTCACACCTATAGTACAACCAAGCAGCAAATTAATGGAATTTGCCATTGCCAACTACAATGTACAAAGTTATCTTGTCCTTCTTGATTCCTTCCTTGTGTCCTAAAATCCTTCCATCTTCCAGTTTCCAGTCTCCTTTTTACCAACATAAGTATGGATAGAAGGACGGGTCGTAGCAACTCCGGGCAAACATCAAACGGGCCCACGGGAGAGAATGTTGAGATTCTGAGGGTTATCCAGACTATGATGGAGAATCAGCAACAGCAGACGGAACTTCTTCGGCAAGAGTTAGCAACTCCTAAGGAACCAAGGCCGGGGAACGTATCAGACTTTAGGCGGTTACAACCGGCGATATTCACAGGAGGAGAGAAACCACTAGATGCTGAACAGTGGCTGATCGACACCACAGATCTGTTGAACGCAGCCCGGTCCCAAAAGAAAATCAGGTAGAGGTCGCTAAGATTCAGCTAAAGGATGTAGCCAGGACCTGGTGGCTAGCTGAAGAAGCAAGACTAGAGAAACCTGTCACTTGGGACCAGTTTTCCCAAAGCTTCTAATAGGTTTTTCCCCGCCACAGCTCAGAAAGAGATGGAGGAACAGTTCATCCGACTTCAACAATGGAACCGGTCTGTAGATGAGTATGCCGCTGAGTTCTTGAGGCTGAGCCGCTTCGCTCCATATATGGTGGCTGATGAAGAAAAGCGGGCGAGTAGGTTCCAACAGGGTTTGCGAATGGACATTCAAATCCTCTTAATGCCCAACAGCTGAAAACTTATTCCCAAGTCCTCACCATAGCTCGGGAGGTGGAGCGAGGACTGGAGAAAGGGAAATCTAACATGATAAGAACCAGATCATGAAGAGGCCATTTCCATAAACGGGAAGAGGAGGTCCATTCAGAACAGCAAGAGTCCCAACCATGAGGCGACCATTTCGACCAGCCCCTTTCCAGTGACCCAACCATTTTTTTTTGTAGCTATTGCCAGAAACCAGGTCACTCTCGACAAAATTGCCGTAGGGCAAATGGGTTATGCCTGGTATGTGGTTCCCGTGATATTCAATAGAAGTCTGTCCCCATAAAAGAATGGGAATGGTCAACAAGCATTGCCAGCACTTCCAGGGCCAGATGGACAGAGGAACCAAGGACCAATGGTTAGGAGGGCTCTTCCCCCTCCCCCACTACAAGCTATCCGCCCAGTCCAGAGGGGAGTTAGAAATGCAGCAGGTCGTGAAAGAGGACGAGCCTACAACTTGACAGCGGAAGAGGCCCAAACTTCTGGAGAAGTGGTAACAGGTAAGATTATGGTGCACTCTAAACCTGTCTTAGCCCTCTTTGATTCTGGCGCTTCTCATTGTTACATATCAGATAGTTTCATTGCTTTGAACTCTATACCTGTTGAATGTTTAGACCACCAGTGGGAGATTAGTACCGGTAACGGAGTAGTCATCTCTAATAGAATTTGTGTAGACTGTCCGGTGGGACTGTGTGGCAGAACATTAACAGTGGATATGCTCGTACTAGATACTAAAGGGTATGACATAATCTTAGGCATGACTTGGCTCAGTAAATACCATGCAGTCATTGATTGTCGAAACAAGAAAGTCATTTTCAAGATACCACTTCAGCCTGAGTTCCAATTTGAAGGAGAACACAAACCTGTCAAGGAAAAAGCACAGATGACTGCTGGTGAGATCCAGAAAAAGAGAGTACCAGTTTGGAATGAGTTTCCAGAAGTATTTAAGGAAATCTCAGGGCTTCCACCCGATAGGGTAATTGAGTTCTCTATTGATACCCTCCCAGGTACAGTTCCGATATCCAAAGCTCCATATAGAATGGCACCCACAGAGTTGGAGATTTTAAAGAAACAGCTACAAGAATACTCTGACAAAGGATTGATTAGACCAAGTGCTTCACCATGGGGAGCTCCAGTGCTATTGGCCAACAAGAAAAAGACGGTGGTAAGCGGTTGTGTATAGACTACAGAGAGTTAAACAAGGTTACCATCAAGAATAAGTACCCTTACCAAGAATTGATGATCTGTTGATCAGCTTCATGGAGCTCGAGTCTTTTCAAAATTGGATTTGCAATCAGGTTATCATCAGCTGAAGGTAAAGAAAGAAGATGTTCCAAAGACAGCATTCAGGACTCGTTATGGCCATTATGAGTTTCTAGTTATGCCCTTCGGAGTCACCAATGCCCCTGCAATTTTCATGGATTTGATGAACAGAGTGTTCTCATCATATTTGGATCAGTTTGTAGTTGTTTTCATAGATGACATCTTGATCTATTCGAAGAACGACAGAGAGCATGCAGACCACTTGAGAATAGTGTTACAGACTCTCCAACAGGAACAACTTCATGCTAAGCAAAGCAAGTGTGAATTCTGGTTAAATAGTGTGGCCTTCCTTGGACACATAGTTTCGGAAGAAGGAATTTCAGTAGACCCCAGTAAAATTCAGGCAGTAAAGGACTGGCCAATTCCAAGGACAGTACAGAAATTAAGAGTTTTATTGGATTGGCCGGATATTACAGGCGCTTTGTCCAAGATTTTTCTAAAATTGCAGCCCCGTTAACGAAGCTCACCCGGAAAGGAGAAAAATATTTGGACCGAGGAATGTGCTGCAGCATTTAAGCAATTAAAGGAAAGACTCATTACAGCTCCAGTTTTGAGGACTCCCTCAGGAAGAGGAGGGATGGTTATATACAGTGATGCATCCGGGAAAGGCCTAGGGTGTGTACTAATACAGCATGATCATGTCATAGCTTATGCATCCAGGCAACTGAAACCACATGAGAGAAATTACCCAACTCATGATTTAGAGCTAGCAGCAGTAATATTCGCATTAAAGATCTGGAGACATTATCTTCTGGGAGATAAGGTGTTAATCTACACGGATCACAAGAGTCTAAAGTATATTTTTCACGCAGAAGGAATTAAACATGAGACAGAGACGGTGGCTTGAATTAATGGCAGATTATGATATAGACTTACAGTATCATCCGGGCAGAGTCAACACAGTACCAGATGCATTGAGCAGGAAGCCAGAAAATAAAATGCTAGTACAACTTACGCAACAGAAGGAGTTGATTCAGGATATCATAAAATTGGACTTAATGATAGTACAAGGGATTGATAAAACAGGACAGTTGATGACCTTTCAGATTCAATCAACCCTGATGGATGAGATTAAAGAAGCTCAAAAAGAAGACCCCAGATTACAGAAATTCAGAGCTCAGATAGAAGCTGGATTGAGAACTGACCTCCGTATTCATTCGGATAATGCCTTATATTTTGGTAATAGAATTTGTGTTCCCCGAGGAGAAGACCGACAGAAAATTTTGGCAGAAGCACATAGTTCGGCTTATTCCATACACCCAGGAGGAAATAAGATGTATCAAGACTTGAAACAGCAGTTTTGGTGGAATGCTATGAAGAGGGAGATAGCTCAGTACGTGGCCAAGTGCTTAGTTTGCCAGCAGATAAAGATAGAACACCAGAGAACAGCTGGACTTCTTCAGCCCTTACCAATACCTTAATGGAAGTGGGAAAATATCACCATGGATTTTGTCACAGCACTACCCCGCAGTCCTAAGGGTAACAATGCAGTATGGGTGATCGTTGACCGCCTCACAAAAGCAGCTCACTTTCTACCTTTCAGAGTAGGTCAGTCAACAGAAGTTCTTGCAGAAAAATATATGAAGGAGATAGTTCGTCTGCATGGAGTTCCGGTTAGTATTGTATCGGATAGAGATACAAGATTCCGATCACATTTCTGGGAAAGTCTCCAAGAAAATTTAGGAACTCGTCTGAAATTCAGTACTTCATACCACCCCCAGACAGACGGACAATCTGAACGGACTATTCAAATCCTTGAAGACATGTTACGAGCCTGCACGATGGAATTTAGAGGGTCATGGGAAGACTATATTCATTTGGTAGAATTCTCTTATAATAACAGCTATCAGGCTAGTATCAAAATGGCTCCATTTGAGGCATTGTATGGCAGGAAATGCAGGTCACCGATATGTTGGGACGAAGTCGGCGAAAGAAGAATTATGGGTCGAGACATTCTAGTTCAGACAACAGACAAAGTCCGAGTTATCAGAGATCACCTCCGGGCAGCACAGAGCCGACAGAAGAGTTGGGCTGACGCGAATAGAAGACCATTGGAGTTCAGAACAGGCGACCATGTATTTTAAAGATATCACCCACCAAAGAGGTAATCCGGTTCGGTACTCGTGGAAAACTTAGTCCGAGATACATCGGCCCATTCGAAATTTTGGATCGTGTGGGAGATGTGTCTTACCGATTGGCATTACCGCCATCTTTAGAAGGAGTACACAATGTATTCCATGTATCACAGTTGAGGAGGTATGTCAAGGATGAGAGTCACATTCTAGATCACTCCGAACTGGAACTACAGTCAGATCTGTCTTATAAAGAGCAACCGATGGCCATCCTGGACAAAAGTATCAAAACATTGAAGAATAAGGCAATACCATTAGTATTGGTCTCTTGGAATAGGCATGTGCCAGGAGAAGCCACATGGGAACGGGAGGACGTTATTCGTGAGCGATATCCCCATCTATTTACAACTTAGTTGGTAAAACCCTTTCTTCCTATTCTTCTCTACCGTCATCTTCCCCTTCCTGAAATTTCGAGGACGAAATTTTTTGTAAGGTGGATAGATTGTAACACCCCATCCTCAGTATACGTGCACAGTTACGTATCCTGATTTTTGGTGCATTTTATTATTATTATTTTATTTTATTATCTGCTATTTAAATAATTACTCATGTAGCAGTACTGCATGATTTGATCTGTTGGTATTCAGATTTGACTAATCTTAGTTTCAAAATTATCTTTTAATATTCTAGATTTTTCATGATTTTCTGGGATTTTTCAGAGTTTATCAAAAATCCAGCCTACCCGGTGTAGACACCGTTCATAGTAGATTCCACGATTTTTATTTTGAAAATGAAATTGAATTTCTGAAAACCGATTTCACTAAAAATCTTTATATAATATTTATTATTTTTGAGAATTTTTGGAGAGCTTTCTGAGACACTTTAATTTTTGGACCTTTCCGGAGTCCTCGGTATTTTCCCAGATACCGGGAAATCATTCAACTACTTCACTCTTCTCTTTTTCCATTTTTCTCTCTCCTTCCTCAAACGCGAGTTTTGGCCAACTGGATCCATCATTAATGCGGAGACCCTTCCCTTGCTGCATTTAATGCTTATGGGCCAATCCAACTCAAGTCCAATCACCCATGTCCTTTTGTCTTTTCTTTGAAACGCACTTCTGCGTTTTCTACTGGACGCAGCCATTGAATCCCGCGTTTGGCTCCTTTTTGCCTAGACGCAGCTTTGAGAACGCACCATTCTTTGGGGAAAGTGAGAGTGGCTCATATTATATTATTTTCCCCCTTCTATATATATGCACTCCCATCTTCTCTCTCATTATTTTTCCTTCATCCTTTTTGTTCCTGCAAGCTCCAACAGCAAGCTCACCACCACCAAGCCCCTTTGGCCGGCCATCACAACTACTCACCATCTCCATTTTTCCATCACCAATTCCTCCACCTTCTTCTCCTCCATCTCCTTCACCATTTCAAACAACTAACTCAATCTTCTTCAACCTCTTTCACCAAGAGACACCAAAAGAACCCATCACCTCCACAAAACTTCACCACCATCTCCACCACCACCTGCACCACCGTAGCCACCACCAAGCATACCATCATCACCTCCTCGACGACCTCTTTCCGGCGGACTATAGATTCGTCCCCCGCAACAACGTTTGCAAAATCCCGATTTGACATGGTGAACTAGACTTGCACCTCCATCTTTTCCAAACTACCACAACCCCTCTCCATCAACTTGTGAGGACCGTACCCTCCTTTGGATTGGGACCGAGTTTCTCTGCGTCGGACGCATTTTAGGCGAGTAATTCTACTCGCCAAGACTTGGATATTATTTCATATTTGTTAACAAACGCACCACTTTCTTGAAACGCACCACTTTCTTGAAACGCACCACTTTCTTGAAACGCACCACTTTCCTGAAACGCACCACTTCTTGAAACGCACCACTTTCCTGAAACGCACCACTTTCTTGAAACGCACCACTTTCTTGAAACGCACCACTTTCTTGAAACACACCACTTTCTTGAGACGCGCCACTTTTGAGACGCGACCCAACCAAACGCAGCCTTCTTAAGTCGATTTGACCCTTTACTATAGTCGACTAACTCCTTCTCTAAGTCGACTAATTTCTCTCCCTAGTCGACTAATTTCTCTCCCTAGTCGACTAATCTTGATTAATTGTTATGGTTAATTACTTCTTTGATTATGAACATTATCTTTGGGTCATTTATTATATATTGCTATTTGCAAGACTTGTCACTTGATGAATATCACCTCTTATCATGCTATCTATTAACATAAGGCATGATACACTTGACCTTCATAATTATCACGATAACGGGAATGATGACCTGACATCTTGATAGAACAACTGTACTCCTGATACACATGTGATACATTATGGTACGAACCAGTACTCCTGATATACCTATATTCATGACGTTCCTGACTTGTTCTTGCTCATTCTCGGAATCTGATAAATCATCTAATAAATCATAAAATAAGACAACTTGCATCGGGTCAGGGGAAATATGCGGCTATCAATATGTGTTCGTGTTTACAGTGGTATTAGGTATGTTGTGCAACTAAATTTCCGGTCTGACCTGTGGGCCTCCAGGCGACCGAGGGGAGTGCTGGCTCCCTCCTTCCTGGTACCATCATGAAAAGGGCATACATAAGTCCCTCCTGTTTGCCTTGCGGCGGGTTCCGTTACCAAGCAACGAAACAATCCTGGGCCGTGGTCCCGGGTATGCACGGGACCCACTGTAAACATAGTTCGTTGATACCCCCGCTGGTTTCCAATAACAACCTTGCTTTACTTGGATATGGATCTATGTGTGCTGGGACGCTAGTTCACATAGCTAGATATCAGGGTAAGACGAGCAATAATAATAATAATAATAATAATAATAAAAGACGTTAACTGTGGTTGTTGTATGCGCTTGGATTACGGTGACATGAGATGAAGGTATATAGATGAGGGTTTCCTTATTTGGATTATCCTTCGAAGTACTGGTCTCATGAGGCCGTAGCTTAAGCATATACAATGCCCTTTCGTTATGACATGCTATGCTCCTTTTACTTGCTGGATGATTATTCTTGATATTGTACCAACTCTCATATTCTTATTCTTATGCCACTCGGCTGTAACATGATCACTTGTTTGGGAGGTCCTGACTCCCTTGAATTTGTATGTTCAGGTTCCGAACCTTGGATCGAGGTGGAGCCTTCTGTGGAAGATCAAGCTTTCCTTGCCGAGCAAGTTGACTAGTCTCGGTTTCTGTTGTACCTGACCTTCTTTTGAGCTCGCGGGATCCCCTTTCAACTCGTGAGCATATTGTAATTATATTGTAAATCGTACTTTTGTGCTTGGCTGTGATATATGATGCATGTGATATGTAAGAGTATGTCACAACTTGTGATAACCTTGTATAATTGTATTTCTTGTGTTGGCATATGAATGGGCACTACGCTTGTCGTACTCTGATTCTTGCTTGTACTGATGCTTAACGTATATACGTGAGGGTATTTTCGACCTGCGTATGTACGTTGCAGTAACGTCCCCGTACCCGTGGGATCGGGGCGTTACAAACCTCGAAACAAATCTTTTGTGTTTGCGATTGCCTTGCGTTATTCTTACTTTACATTTCTCTTGCTTATATTGTCTTCAACTATTTGCTTGAGAACTAACCCTTTACTTGTGCAATCTTCTCTTGTTTACTTTACTTGTTATATTTATTGTGTGTATTCATCATAGCATTTTATTCATCTCTTGATCGATCAAATCTCATACAACACGGTTGCATTGCGCACCTCTAACCCATTTTAAGGGGAATTGGGAGGAAGGAGTTCAGAACCTCTCACGGGGTATTCGGCTCTTAGTGTTTTTGAGAGATCGTTGCATCACTCATTTAATTAAGTTTAAAAAGATCATTAGATTAGCAATTACACCTATTCACCCCCCCTCTAGGTGTATTTCAATTGGTATCAGAGCTTGGTTACTAGGCTCTTGGCTTAACACCCTAGAAAGATCCTAATATTGCTAATCATTTCATTCATTCTCACTTAGTAAAGATGGCGATGGGTATAAGACACCCCCTAAGTTTGATGGACTTAACTTTCCCATATGGAAGGTTAAGATGACCGTGTTTTTACAATCTCTAGGTAGCCGAGTTGCAAAGGCCGTGACCAAACCTTTTAGTGCACCCCCCGGTGATGAATCCACTTGGTCCGAAATAGAGACCAAACAATTTGATGCCAATGCTAGGGCTCACTATGCACTCCTACAAGCCCTTAATGATGATGACATAGCTAGAGTTATTCATTGCAAGTCCGCATATGAAATTTGGACACATTTACTAGTTACACATGAAGGGACCTCACAAGTGAAGAGGGCTAAGATTGACCTTCTTCGGTCCCAATATGAGAATTTTTGCATGCAAGAAAATGAAACCATAGATGATATGGTTACAAGATTTACAAAGATTACTAATGGACTTTCTTCTCTAGGTGATGCTATTGATAACGATCAAAGAGTAAGAAAGATCATCCGGGCTCTTCCTCCTTCATGGGAAGTAAAAGCAACAACCTTAAAGGAACTCAATGACAAGGAGGAGATGGAGCTAATTGGTCTCATTGGGAACCTCAAAACCATGAGATGGAGAGGAAAGTGAGGGAGGACATGGTTCCTTCCAAGAAGAAGACTATAGCCTTCAAAAGCCAATCCACACACTCCGACGAAGACGATGAAGAAGAAGATGACGAAGTGCTCTCACTTCTTGTCAAGAATGTCCGGAGGATGTACAACAAGGCGAAATTCCAAGGTAGAAGGAGATGGCAAGGAGGCAAAGAAGAAAGAAAGAACATATGCTTCATTGCCAAAGACCGGGACACATAGTGGCGGAGTGTCCGGATAAAGTGAAGCCCTCCACCTCAAAGAAGCCTCACAAGAAGAAGGCAATGAAAGCTACATGGGATTCCGAGAGCGAATCCGAGGAGGAGATTGATACCGCCAACATGTGCTTCATGGCAATGAAAGCACAAGCAAGGTAACCCCTTCCACTTCTCCTAATGATGAACTTTCTATGGATGAGTTAGGAGAAGATTTTGTAGAATTATCTCATAATTATGACTTCTTAAAGAAAAAGTATTTAAAAATGAAAAAGGAAAATGAATCTCTTAGTCTTCAAGTTATAAATCTTTCTAAAGAAAATAATGACTTACATTCTACTTTGGTTTCCACTAAAAATGAATTTGATAAATATAAGACTTCTTGTAAAGGCAAGTCCCCATTTGTTGATGCTAATGAGATTACCATGCTTAAGGAAAGAATAGATTCTTTAAGTATTGTTTTGAAAAAGTGTAGTGAGTTTGATAAGAAGAAGTTAGAGGCCATGTTTCCTAAGAAACAAGCCCCTAAGAAAAATGTTCACCATGCTCATGCTCATGTTCATACCACACAACCTATACATCGTGGCAAACCCCCAAAGCATGCTCACACTTCACACACTCATCATGCATTCATGTATGGAAGAGTGTTCTCATGTTCACATTGTGGGCGGAAAGGACACTTAGCCAATTTTGCTATGATAGACTAAGTGCATCTTTTCATAATGTTTGGGTTCGAAACACTAACTTTCAAGGACCCAAGAAAGTTTGGGTATCAAAGTCAACAACTTTGTTAAATGATATAGGTACCTTCCAAAGCCCACGACGTAGAGGATTGTGGTATCTTGATAGTGGTTGCTCAAGGCACATGACTTGGGATATCAACAACTTTGCAACCCTATCAAGATACCTTGAAGGTGGCACCGTCACCTTCGGAGATGACGCCAAGGGTAAAATCATCGGTATTGGTAATGTAAAACTTGGCACATCCCCTTTAATTGAAAATGTAGTTTTAGTTGACGGCCTCAAGCATAATCTCTTGAGTGTTAGTCAATTATGTGATAAAGGTTTTGATGTAGTTTTGATAATGTTTTGTAAAGTAATTGATAGAATTTCTAATGCTTGTGTGTTTTCCGGTTTTCGTGAAAGTAATGTTTTATATGATAGATATGTTAAATATGTCTTGTAATATAACATGTTTAAAAGCCCTCGATGACGACTCTTGGTTGTGGCATAGAAGATTAGGCCACATTTCTTTTGACCACATATCTAGGCTTAACACAAAGGAAATGGTGAAAGGTATTCCTTGTTTGAATTTTGAAAAAGACCGAGTTTGTGACGCATGTCAATTTGGGAAACAAACTAAGTCTTCTTTCAAGTCAATTAAGGATATCATGACATCACGTCCTTTGGAGTTAATCCACATGGATTTATTTGGCCCTACACAAACCAAAAGTCTAAGTGGGAATAGATTTGCATTTATTTTAGTTGATGATTTTTCACGTTTTACTTGGGTTTTCTTTCTTGAGCATAAAAATCAAGCATTTTCGTATTTCCAAACTTTTAAGAAAAGAGTTGAAAAAGAAAAGGATGTTTCAATTTTAAGAATAAGAAGTGATAGAGGAGGTGAATTCATTAACCAACCCTTTACCACTTTTTGTGAAGAACATGGAATAAAGCATGAACTATCTTGTCCTAGAACTCCACAACAAAATGGAGTAGTTGAACGGAAAATCGAACTTTGCAAGAGATGGCTAGGGCAATGCTTAGTGAATACGGTCTACCACATTATTTGTGGGCCGAGGCCGTTAATACATCATGCTACATATCAAATCGTATTTTCTTGTGTAAAAATACTACAAAAAACCTCTTTGAAATGTACTTTTCTAGAAAACCAAATGTTTCATATTTCAAGGTTTTTGGATGCAAATGTTTTGTTTTAAATACAAAAGATAATTTAGGAAAATTTGATCCTAAATCTTATGAGGCTATATTGTGGGTATTCTAGTACTAGTAAGGCTTATAGAGTCTTCAATAGGTCATCATGACTATTGAGGAATCTATACATGTTAAGTTTGAGGAATCTAACTTGTTTGTTAAGAATGTTGTAGAAATAGATGCTTTGCATGAAGGCTTGGAGAAAGTGACCTTGGAGGATACACCTACTATGGGAGACAAGCCAAAGGATGATGAAGGAAGTGAAGCTAAAATACAAGAGGCTCAAGGAAATGAAGATCAAACAAATGGAGAAGAGCCCACTCAACAACTTCCAAAGGATTGGAGATACAATCCACATCATCCCAAGGACCGTCATAGGTGATGTATCAAAAGGGTAACAACTCGCTCTAAACTTTATGACTATTGTGGACATTATGCATTTATTTCTCATGTTGAACCCAAGAACGTCCTCGAAGCCGAGGCCGATTCATATTGGTTGCTTTCTATGCAAGAGGAACTCAATCAATTTGAGCGCAACCAAGTTTGGCACCTTGTTCCTAGGCCCACGATAGACCAACAATTGGTACTAAGTGGATCTTTAAGAACAAGTTGGATGAATCGGGTAACGTTGTTAGGAATAAAGCTAGGTTAGTTGCCCAAGGTTACACTCAAATCGAAGGAATCGATTTGAAGAAACCTTTGCACCCGTAGCACGGCTTGAAGCCATACGGATGACGCTAGCATTTGCCTCATATAAAGATTTTAAATTATTTCAAATGGATGTTAAAAGTACTTTTCTAAATGGTTTATTGAAGAGGAAGTGTATGTTGAAACAACCCCCGGGTTTGTTGATCCTACACATCCGGATTTTGTTTTTAAATTAGATAAAGCTCTTTATGGTTTAAAACAAGCCCCTAGGGCTTGGTATGAAAGACTTTCTTCATTTTTGATTTCAAATGTTTTAAGAAAGGTAAAATTGATACAACCTGTTTACAAAACATGTAAAAAATGATATTCTTATTGTGCAAATTTATGTAGATGATATTATTTTTGGTCTACTAATGAATCTCTTTGCCAAGCTTTTGAATCATGCATGAAGGATGAATTCGAAATGTCTATGATGGGGGAACTCAACTATTTCCTTGGACTCCAAATCAAGCAAAGGAAGGATGGGATCTTCATCAATCAAGCCAAATACACAAAGGAACTAATCAAAAGGTTTGGGCTTGAAGAATCTAAAGTAAGCAAAACTCCCATGGCAACAACTACCAAGCTTGACAAGGATGAACAAGGTAAAAGTGTAGACATTAAACTTTATAGAAGCATGATAGGTAGCTTGCTTTATTTGACGGCTAGTAGGCCGGATATTATGTTTTCGTTTGTCTTTGTGCACGTTTCAATCTTGTCCTAAAGAATCTCACATAATTGCGGTTAAACGCATAATTAGATACCTAAAGGGCACTATTGAAATGGGTTTGTGGTATCCGAAAACCGGCCAATTTTCAATGACGAGTTTTTCGGATGCCGACTATGCGGGTTGTAGGGTAGATAGGAAGAGCACAAGTGGAACATGTCAATTCTTAGATAATTGTCTTGTATCTTGGTCTTCCAAAAAGCAAAATTCGGTAGCCCTTTCAACCGCCGAGGCGGAGTATGTTGCAGCCGGAGCTTGTTGTGCACAAGTTCTTTGGATGAAACATACTCTCCTTGACTATGATTTACACTTTGATCATTAAAATATTTTGTGATAATACTAGTACTATTCACATGACAAAGAATGCAAATCAACATAGTAAAACCAAACACATTGACATTATGTATCACTTTCTTAGAGATCATTATGAGAAAGGTGATATTGATATTGATTATGTTTCTACCGATTTTCAACTTGCCGATATTTTACTAACCTCTAAATTATGCTAGATTTTCATTATTGTGGTGAGTTGAATGTTTGCATGATAGATTCTTAAATATTTCTATTTTGGTATTTTGTTTGTTTTGATTTTAACCCTTTTTGATGTATGAAAAAAGGGGGAGAAAAAGAAATAAGTTTGCTTATAGTTTGAGTTTTGTTTATTTACTTGAGTTTTGGGAGAAAAAGATTAAAACTATAAGTTTAAGAGAAAAAGTATAAGTTTAATTGGTATATAAGATTAAGTTTGATTTCAATTGGTACTTAAGTTTTTGACAAAAAATATTGTGTTTTCAATGTTTTCAATGCTTCATGTATCGATTAAGTTTGATTTCAATTGGTACTTAAGTTTTTGACAAAAAATATTGTGTTTTCAATGTTTTCAATGCTTCATGTATCTCACTCATAGTTATTTATTTTTTTTACATAGCATTTTTTGAGGGGGAGCTTTCCATGCTCTTCTTCCTTATTTGTTTAAATAACTTATATTTTGTCATCATCAAAAAGGGGGAGATTGTTGGCCCAAGGTTACAATCACCCGTCTTTAGTGTGTTTTGATGATTACAAAACATATTAGTTATTTGTACTAATATTATTTGTTGTTTAAGTGTGTTTCAGGTTTTCTATCTTGCATAGGTGTTTCTTCCCTAAAGGAAGGTGACTTGGACTCAAGATAACTCCAATTGGGCTCAAGATGCAAAATTGAAGATCAAGTGGAGAAAGCCCCTCTTGAAGCTTGAAGTCCTTAGAACTTTGTAAGAATAAAATGTTAAAGTTTGAGTATATGATATTGGCTCTAGGATACACACACACTTTTCCTTTTACAAAATTCTATTTTAAAATGTGTTTGTTTCTAAGTTTTATGCCTAAGTTTATATATACATGTATCCAAACTTTTTACAAATTGAATATCTTGTTTAAAAATGTGTATAGACTATTTTTGCATAATACTTAGTTATAAGTATCTCAAAATATTTTCTCACAAAATTTCCAACTCCAAAAATCTGCCAGATTTCCTGTTTCAGGTTGACCGGCCGACCGCCCGGTCGACCGGCGCCTGTGTCAGGACGTGCACGTTTGTGCACGTCTGTCGGTCGACCGGCCCGGTCGATCGACTGTAAGCAGGCCACTCTCGGTTTGTTTCGGTCGACCGCCCGGTCGACCGGTATAAGGAAACTGTGTTTCCTCAAAGAGGTCGGTCGACCGGACGGTCGACCGGAGCGCCAACGGCTCTTTGCCAACTAGGCAAACGGTCGACCGGCCGGTCGACCTTTACGCCTGCAAGAGCCCAACGGCTCTTTCCTCTTTGGGCAAGTCTGAAAAAACTGTTTTTTTCTTCTTTAACAGAGTTTTAGAGAGTTGTTGGAGGCCTTTTGCAGGTCAAATTAGGTGAAAAGAAAAGAGTTTTAACCTATTCTCTCCCTATAAATAGAGGGCAATAGGTCTTTGTTATTTACTTAGAAAAATCCTTGGTTTTCATTGTTTTCAAGAGAAAGAGAAAAATTGTTTCAAAGCTTTCATTTCCAACTCTTTTAAAGTTTGTTTTTCAGTTGTTTTTTGATTGCCAATATCACTCTACAACTGAAGTTTTCTCACCATACTTCATAGAGCCAAAAGTCCTATACTCATACTATAGAGAAGTTGTAAAAAGAGTGAGAGTGTGTAAAAGAGTTTGAGAAAGAGTTTTGTGATCTAGAGGAGATCACTATTGTTCTTGTGATCCTTGTTCTTGTGGAGACAACTCCTAGGTGGAGTTCTTTGTAAGTTGAGAAGCTAAGGGCTTGGGGTCTTCAGTAGACCAAACTTGTACGGCATCCTCGGTGGATAGTGGAAACCCTTCACGGAGGTGAAGGCGGGGACTAGAGCGGTGGCTCGAACCTCGAAACAAATCTTTTGTGTTTGCGATTGCCTTGCGTTATTCTTGCTTTACATTTCTCTTGCTTTATATTGTCTTCAACTATTTGCTTGAGAACTAACCCTTTACTTGTGCAATCTTCTCTTGTTTACTTTACTTGTTATATTTATTGTGTGTATTTCATCATAGCATTTTATTCATCTCTTGATCGATCAAATCTCATACAACACGGTTGCATTGCGCACCTAACCCATTTAAGGGGAATTGGGAGGAAGGAGTTCAGAACCTCTCACGGGGGTATTCGGCTCTTAGTCGTGTTTTGAGAGATCGTTGCATCACTCATTCAATTAAGTTTAAAAAGATCATTAGATTAGCAATTACACCTATTCACCCCCCTCTAGGTGTATTTCAAAAACCCTAATTTAAAATCTCCCCTCTTTCATCTTTCCCTTCTGCTCAACGAATTGTGAACAAAAAGGGTGAATGAAAAGGGGTTTCGAGGTACCAGGGTTGAGGAGAAAGCAAGGAGAAAGTAAGGATGAACAACTCAAGTAAGTAAAAATCAAATTTTTATGAATTAAAACTTGATTTAATATTTCATGATTAGATTATATTCTCATAAATTTTTCATCTAGAATTCTTGTCTAAGCTCTAATAAAAAAAATTAAATTGTGGAACGAGAATTTAAATAATTTATAATGTTTAACTCTTTTCATCAATCATTTTCTTTCATTAAAAATATCACCTTTGTTTATATAAAATATATAAAAGTCACAAATTATTACCCCAATTGGAATATTAAAATGAAGAAAAAAAAAGAATGGTTTGGATCTAATAAATTGCATATTAAAAATTTTTATTCCAAAAAGATAATTTTAGAACTTAATTCCAACGATCTAAATTAGACACATGGGCTAATCTATCAATACATCAAAACTCAATTCAAAAATTCAAAAACAAAATGCATATGGTAATACATGTTGGCCAAAAGGCCTTCCACTCTAGTTTTGATGATGATTAACTCATGTAGTTATGTTTACTAATAATCTTGTGTTGTTTAAGTTTCAGATCATTAACCAAGATATTAGTTGGTGATTAGCTTCAACAAGGTGTTTAGAAGCTTTTCATGATGATTTCAGGGCCAAAGCGTCAAGATCACACATTGCCTAGCCCATGGATGGAGTTTTGGAGCAAGTCTACTTGAAGATGAAGATCGTCAAGAAGACTTAGGTATCCATAGTTTAGATAGTGTGTTTTTAGATCCATTTGTAAAGTTTAGTATAGTTGATATGCTCAAGTGCACATCACACAAAAGATTTATGTTTTGGATTTTGGTTTTCATGAATAGTAGATCAAAACAAGCTTAAATAGTTTTTATGTATATTAGATATGTTCTAGATATACATACATGGTTTTAACTTCCTATACAAGCTTATTTTGATGTCCCTATTCATGTGTTTAAAAATCAAGTTTGATAAAATACAAGTGTTGGTTTTGATAAAATTGGCAAGACACAAAAATAAATTGATATGATTGATATATGTCTTGAAATTTTTATCACAAGTTTGTGTTTCCATATAAAATGATAAAACTATTTTTGGTGATTTTTAGAAGTGTTAAAAGATTTTTAGAAAAATAATTTTCCCAATTTTTCTGACCCTGTTTTTATTCCAAGCTTCAACCAAGTCGACTAGTAGCCTGACTAGTCGACTAGGGCTGAGGTCGGTCGACCGGGGTCGACCGACGTGCACTATTCTGTGCACGTTTTGAGGCACTGGGACGGTCGACCGCGCCGGTCGACCGGAGCACTTACAGTGCTCTCTGTTTGTTCCGGTCGACCGGGCCGGTCGACCGCAGTTGCCCAACGGTCATATTTCCGACCGTTGGCGGTCGACCGGGCCCGGTCGACCATTGCCTGTCAGAGCTGCCAGCTCAGCTCTAACGGCTAGTTTTGTATTGGGGCTATATATACCCCATCTCTTCATAGTTTTTGTACAAGTTTTTAAGTGCAAAAATTCCAGACCTTCTTAAGTGTTTTTAAAGAGTTTTCAAAAGTATTTGGGCTTTAATCTTTCAATCTTTATTGTTTTAGGTTTTTGAAAAAATCAAAGAAAAGAGGATTTTGGGAGATTTGTCTTGATTTTCATTCTATATCTTTTGCAAGAATTTTTCCAAGTGTTTTTTTTTCTTTGTTGCTTGTTTTTCAAACACCTAGTTTTCCACACTTGAGCTATCACCTATCCTAATCTATTTAGGATCATTTGTTTTGTGGAAAAAGAAAAAGGAAAGTGTTTGTGGTTGAGATATACCACTTGTTGTAAACCCTTGATTTCTTGGTTGCTCCCTCTTTGGTAGAGGTTGAGGTTGTGATTTGGGTTGTTGGTTTGCTCCCTCTATTGTGAGGTGGAGATTGGTGTTTACTCCCTCTTGTGAGGTGGAGTTGGTTGTTGGTTTGTATCCCTCAAGTGTGAGGTGGATTGGTTGTTGTATTGGCTACGGGCCTACCCCTCGGTTGTGAGGTGGTTGTTTGAGAGAGGAGTTCGGTACTCCATTGTTGTAAAAATCCTTCTCGGTGAAGGTTCCCTCGGTGGGAGTCCTCGGTGGACGGTATAGTGGATTGGAAATCCTACACGGTGGTGTAGGCGGGGATGTAGAGCAAAGGTGCTCGAACCTCGAAACATATCGTTGTGTTTGCGTTTGATCTACTTGTCTCTAAACTCTCTCTCTTTACATTTGTGCAAAGCATCATACTTCATTCATATCTATTTGCTTGTGTTGTGCCTTGCATAATTCACATTGCTATATCTTGTATATGCTTGGTTGTTTGTGTGTGTGCCTCACTTGTACCTAATCAACAAGAGCTTCACATAGCACCTCAATCCATTCAAGGGGAATCAAGAGGAGTTAGTCCAGAGCCCTTCACGGGAATTCGGCTACACTTGTTGATTGTATTAAGTGTGTTTGCAAGATTTGCATTAGCTTCCGCATTTAGCGCACTTAGTTTTGCATTTAGTTTTAGATTAGCACAAACACCTATTCACCCCCCTTCTAGGTGTTCCCCTTTTCAATTGGTATCAGAGCGGGTGCTCCTGATATTAGGCTTAACATCCTAGGAGTAAGATCCATTTGCTTGCTAATCTATTGTTTGCATTTGCTTGTTTTGCACACATAGAGTTTACCATGGCCTTCATGACCCCTCCTATGTTTGACCCTTCCAACATTCATGTTTGGAAGATTAGGATGACCGTTATTTACAAACCCTAGGTCATAAAGTTTACCTTGCCATTACCAAGGAATCCTTCCTTAGTGATAGCAATCATATAGGGGCCAATGCACAAGCCCTAGAGGCCATTAGAAGCACATTACCTAAAGATTATCTTATGTGTGTTTCTAACATTGATTCCGCCTTTACAGTGTGGAACAAATTGACAACAACCACCACCACCTCCGAGCTTCTATTGCCAATCCAACAAGAAGAGAAATCTAGTGGAGAATCCGATTCTCAATGCTTCATGGTCCAAGGGAATGACTCCCTTGAGGTACATTCGGAATCCCATAGATTGTGATGATAGTGCTAGTTCTTCATGTGATGATAATATTGATCCCCATGCTTTAAATGAAGAACTATCTATTGTATGTGAAAAATTAATTGAAAATTATAAGATTTTGAAAAAGAAAAGTCTAGATATTGAAAAAGAAAATAAAAGTTTGCATTCTAGACTTGATTGTGTTTTTCAAGAGAAGGTTGAGGTCTATAATGAAAGGGATTCATTGAGATCTCAATTGGAACTTGCACTAAAAGAAAATGAATTTTTAAAAACTAAAATGATTGCCATGTTATTTTGAAGAAAAATGAAAACTTGTCTTCTAAAATTGATTTTGTTTTAAAAGAGAATGTTGATTTGAAAAATAAAATTATTTCCATTTCAAATGATTTGAATGCTTGTTTAAAGAAAAATGTGTTTTGAAAAATAAGATTGATGCTCATGTTTGCCATGCTAGGGTAGTATCACACACTCACCTATTGCATGCCACACTTCTTCTTCTAAGATTAATGATGATATTTGCATGCTTAAGAAGAAGGTTGATTGTTTGGGATCCACTATGAGTTAATGTGCTAAGAACCATACACGCTTGGAAACCTTGGTTCGAAAGAAACAAGTTCCATCTTTTATGCATGCACACCCTCCACGGCATACACATGCTCCACACGGACACCATCAACACATGTATGCTCATGTGTACACATGTACACATTGTGGCCGAAAAGGCCATCTTGCTAAATTTTGCTATGATCGTTTACATGTTGAGAATTTAGCAAAGAAGTTTGTTTGGGTTAGAGAAGGTACTAACCCCATGGACCCAAGAAGATATGGGTACAAAGACCACCCCTCCTATTGTTTTTGATGTAGGTGTGGGCTCTCACATGACGTGAGAGTGATGACACCTTGGAGTGGATGCGTTCCGTACTTAAAGGAGATCAATTGGATGCATCACTTTCAAGGGAAAGTTTGGTGAAAGGACCACCTTTGTTTTGGAGAAATAGAGCGGTGCCCTCATTGGTTTTGGTATCGAATCTCTAACTCCTTGTGTTTACATGCTTTCCATGTTTATCTTTTATAGCATGATTTGATGTTTAGTGATCATGAACATGCCATGTTAATTAGATTAGTGTTATACTTATTAGTTGATTGAAACATCCATGTTTATATGGACTTATATTTTTTGTGTTTTCACCTTGGTTAAACTAATTTGTATGACCTAGATCTAATGCTCATGCATGTACATATTGATCATATATGATTTGTATTTTATATTTTTGATGTTTTATAGCATGTTTCATTGTCTATGGATTAGTATGTAAATGCCATGATTATTAGATCCTTGACATACATATATAGCATTTGAGACACACATGCTTGTATGAACCCATTCTTAGTGTTCTCACTTTTGTTTAAGCTATAATGTACATAATGAATCTAATACATGTGAATTACATAGTAATCATGTTTTAATTTTATCATGATGATTTCTATATTGTGTTTTGATGCTTCTTGTTAAGATTACTTGTTTAGATGTAAGTTTTCATTAAGACTAGGATTTATACTTGTACATATAGTGGGCCACAAATAAATCTATATATGTTGAGTTGAATGCTTATTTGAACCCATTAAATGTGCTAGTATAGTCTAGTTTTGATGATTCATACATTTTAAACTTGTATTCCTATTTTTGGATTTTTTTATGATTGTGAGTTTTCACTTCATGTATATGTGTATTATTGCCAAACTTTAAGATATACATGTATACCCCTTGAGTCATTGCCTTTCATGCAAATCTACATATGGACTCAATTGTGTTTAGGGATATGTATGTATACTTATTATGTTGACAATTCATACATATACCTTGAAATGAAATTTGTTTTGGTGAAGATTTTCTTGATTTTGTGTTTAATTGTTTAACTTCATGTATATGTCTATCTTGTCCAAACTATTAGATATACATGTTTATCTTTTTTGAGCCACGTGCCTTCATGCATGTACACTTTGTGGACTCGTGTGTTTTGGATATGTACGTATACTTTAGTTTGTATTAGACATACATATGCCATGAAGATTAAATAAGCTTTGATGATTTTCGTGTTTTCAATGTTAAGGAATAATTGAGCTTATTGAATATTTTCGTGATTATAATATTCACACTTTATTTGTACACTCACTTTTATGCTTGCTCATGTTTTGTTTTCATGAGTCAAAATTATGCTAAATGGATGAGAGTGTTGATTATCATGTGGATTTCATGTTTCATGAAAAATATTTTTGTTTTATTCCTTACTTGAAGGATTTCGTACTAGTTTTGAAAGTTTTTCCTATAACTAGTTCGTATTCTTCACTATGGTAGAGATTTTCAAACAAAACTATATTTTCAAATCTATTTTTGAAAAACCCCTACCATCTATGGGCGGATGGATGGGAGATCATGGTCTTGTATGCTTTAAAAATGAAAATCATTTAAAACTTGAACCTTGATTGGGAGGTATTGTAATATGATGTATACACTTGAACTTATTGCTATGTCAATTGGTATCATTGAACTCTTTCAATTGGTATCATTTTGATCCTTTTGTATACTCATATGTTTATTGTGTATGTATATTTTCAATTGGTATCATCTATTGGTGATTGGTACTCATTCTATTTCTTACACATACACTTGTTTTATTTGTACTTAAGATATAAATTTTTCACAAAATCTTGTTTATGCTAGTTCTTGAGCTTCAATTTTGTTTTAATTGATTATTTTTAAATTGGTATCAAGCTCATGCATCTTTTTAGTTGGTATTTCATAAAGGGGGAGAAAATTTAATTTGTCTTTCAATGGTGATTCTTCAATTGGTATTTGTTTCCCACTCCCTTACTTTATGATTAAAAATTTCGTATTGGTATCATATGTTTAATATGAAAATTATTTACAATTGGTATCAAAATTTTATTTAGACATTCAAAATTTATTATGTTTAATTTCAATTGATATCAAGATGTTTCATGTGTTTTTGCTTAAATTGGTATCCAAAAATTTTTTAAGAAAAATACAAAAGTTTTGATTTGTATTGACTATATGCATATAGATTCATGTTGAGTGTATCTTGTATTGAAGAGCTTAACATCTCTTCGTTATGTGGTACACGTGTGTAGGGGGAGCTTCACATCTCCTCTTATGCATTACATAGTGTGCGTTATGTGAATTAGGGCTTAACATCCCTCCTTCATGTAATGCATATGTGTAGGGAAGCTAACTTAGCGTCTTCCTCTTCATGAATGTATATAGCATATAACATCTATTGATCTTTGTTTATTTTCAATTGATATCAAGATGCTCCATTGACATATTTATCTATTGATATCATGTTATTTATAGTCACCCCTTATTGACCTTGTTTTTGTTTTAGACAAAAGGGGAGAACATTTTTATTGTTTTAATTGACTTAAAAAGGGAGAAAGATTTTTACCCCTCATTTTATTGTTTGGATTGTTTAACCCCTTCTTGATCTTTTTGTTTGACAAAAAGGGGGAGAAAAATTTGTTTGATTTGATTTTACTTTGAACCCTTTGTTGATAATTGACAAAAAGGGGGAGAAGTATTTGAGATTGAGTTTATATGCATGTTTTCATTGCTTAAGGGGGAGAAGTATTTGTCTTCCTTGTTATTATGCATATATGTTTTTGTATTTCAAATAGGAGAAAAAGATTTTGATTTATGCTTGTTGCATGTTTTATCTCCATACTTGCATACATATTCATGTGTTTCATTTCCATATCTTATTATTTATGTCTATGCATGAGTTAAGGGGGAGCTTCTTTGAAGCTTAACTTTAATCTATGCATATATAACTTCATGAGTTTTGTCATCATCAAAAAGGGGGAGATTGTTGGCCCAAAAGGCCTTCCACTCTAGTTTTGATGATGATTAACTCATGTAGTTATGTTTACTAATAATCTTGTGTTGTTTAAGTTTCAGATCATTAACCAAGATATTAGTTGGTGATTAGCTTCAACAAGGTGTTTAGAAGCTTTTCATGATGATTCCAGGGCCAAAGCGTCAAGATCACACATTGCCTAGAACATGGATGGAGTTTTGGAGCAAGTCTACTTGAAGATGAAGATCGTCAAGAAGACTTAGGTATCCATAGTTTAGATAGTGTGTTTTAGATCCATTTGTAAAGTTTAGTATAGTTGATATGCTCAAGTGCACAACACACAAAAGATTTATGTTTTGGATTTTGGTTTTCATGAATAGTAGATCAAAACAAGCTTAAATAGTTTTTATGTATATTAGATATGTTCTAGATATACATACAAGGTTTAACTTCCTATACAAGCTTATTTGATGTCCCTATTCATGTGTTTAAAATCAAGTTTGATAAAATACAAGTGTTGGTTTTGATAAAATTGGCAAGACACAAAAATAAATTGATATGATTGATATATGTCTTGAAATTTTTATCACAAGTTTGTGTTTCCATATAAAATGATAAAACTATTTTTGGTGATTTTTAGAAGTGTTAAAAGATTTTTAGAAAAATAATTTTCCCAGTTTTTCTGACCCTGTTTTTGTTCCAGGCTTCAACCAAGTCGACTAGTAGCCTGACTAGTCGACTAGGGCTGAGGTCGGTCGACCGGGCCGTCGACCGACGTGCACAATTCTGTGCACGTTTTGAGGCACTGGGACGGTCGACCGCGCCGGTCGACCGGAGCACTTACAGTGCTCTCTGTTTGTTCCGGTCGACCGGGCCGGTCGACCGCAGTTGCCCAACGGTCATATTTCTGACCGTTGGCGGTCGACCGGGCCGGTCGACCGTTGCCTGTCAGAGCTGCCAGCTCAGCTCTAACGACTAGTTTGTATTAGGGCTATATATACCCCATCTCTTCATAGTTTTTATACAAGTTTTTAAGGGCAAAAATTTCAGACCTTCTTAAGTGTTTTTAAAGAGTTTCAAAAGTATTGGGGCTTTAATCTTTCAATCTTTATTGTTTTAGGTTTTTGGAAAAATCAAAGAAAAGAGGATTTTGGGAGATTTGTCTTGATTTTCATTCTATATCTTTTGCAAGAATTTTCCCAAGTGTTTTTTTTTCTTTGTTGCTTGTTTTCAAACACCTAGTTTTTCACACTTGAACTATCACCTATCCTAATCTATTTAGGATCATTTGTTTTGTGGAAAAAGAAAAAGGAAAGGTTTGTGGTTGAGATATACCACTTGTGTAAACCCTTGATTTCTTGGTTGCTCCCTCTTTGGTAGAGGTTGAGGTTGTGATTTGGGTTGTTGGTTTGCTCCCTCTATTGTGAGGTGGAGATTGGTGTTTACCCTCTTGGTGAGGTGGAGTTGGTTGTTGGTTTGTATCCCTCAAGTGTGAGGTGGATTAGTTGTTGTATTGGCTACGGCCTACCCCTCGTTGTGAGGTGGTTGTTTGAGAGAGGAGTTCGGTACTCCATTGTTGTAAAAATCCTTCTCGGTGAAGGTTCCCTCGGTGGGAGTCCTCGGTGGACGGTATAGTGGATTGGAAATCCTACACGTGGTGTAGGCGGGGATGTAGAGCAAGGGTGCTCGAACCTCGAAACATATCGTTGTGTTTGCGTTTGATCTACTTGTCTCTAAACTCTCTCTCTTTACATTTGTGCAAAGCATCATACTTCATTCATATCTATTTGCTTGTGTTGTGCCTTACATAATTCACATTGCTATATCTTGTATATGCTTGGTTGTTTGTGTGTGCCTCACTTGTACCTAATCAACAAGAGCTTCACATAGCACCTCAACCCATTCAAGGGGAATCAAGAGGAGTTAGTCCAGAGCCCTTCACGGGGAATTCGGCTACACTTGTTGATGTATTAAGTGTGTTTGCAAGATTTGCATTAGCTTCCGCATTTAGCGCACTTAGTTTTACATTTAGTTTTAGATTAGCACAAACACCTATTCACCCCCCTCTAGGTGTTCCCCTTTAAATACATATCTAAATTTATACACCCTTTTAAAAATTTCTACAATTTAGAAAAATTGAAATTGTTAAAAAAATAAATTTTTGCCGGCTGCTGCACATACTGCTTGGGTCTGTACAGAGGCAGGCTGACCAGGCCAGCCTGCTGGCCCGGCCAAAGCCTGACCAGGCTGGCCGGCCTGGCTTAGCCCGGGCCTGGCAGGCCGGGTTGGGTTGGGCTGCAGGGGGCAGGTCCCTGCACTGTTAAAAAAAAAAAACAGAGAGAATTTCTAGACCAGGCCTGGGCCTGGCCTGGTCCAGCTAGGCCTAATTTGGGCTTATTGGGCTTGGGCTATTGGGTATACAAAAAAAAAAGAGGGAAAAAAAGAAAAAAGAAAAGTAGGAAGAAAAGAAATAAGATTTGCATGTTAAAATAATTTATTAAAATATAAAAAAATTGAGAAAAATGAAAACAATATTTATAATACTTCTACTTTCTATTTTAGAGTAATACCAATATAAATTAATTCAAATCACCCACTTTAAAAACTATTATTCCTTAATGTTAAGTTTAGACCCGTTAAATATTTTTAATAGTTTAAAGCCTACTAAAAATCTAACAAAAAATTAGAAATTAGTTAAATAAATCTATTAGATTCATTAAAACATAAAGAATCATATTTCTAACTCCCAAACTAATTAATCAAGATTTAAACTCCTTAAAATATTCTTTTAAAAATCTAACAATTCCTATTGAAATAATTTATGTAGATTTATCGGATCCTAAAATTTCAGTGCTTTGGATTGTGATCGAGTTCAGGTGAATGTTCTCTTTCTTCTTCAAGTAAATAAGAATTTTGTGAGTGTTTCTTTTTCTTCTATAATCTATTTTGTGAGTGTTGTCTTTCTTCTTCAAGTAAATAAGAATTTTGTGAGTGTTTCTCTTCCTTATATAATTCTATTTTGTGAGTGTTTTACTTCTTGATTTAATTTTATTTAATTGTGTTGTTAGTGTTTCTTTTCTTTGTGTAATTTATTTTGTGAGTGTTTTCTCTTCCTTCTAAAATTCTATTTTGTGAGTGCTTTTTCCTCCTTCAGTTAACAAGAATTCTTGTGATTAAGGATTTTATCTAGTTATCTAATTATGTTGGTTAAGCTAATATGCTAGTATTTAGAAAATTTATAATTTCATGAATTACCTACATGCATTATTCTTAGCATATTTATGTATTCCTATATGCAATTAAGTACATTCGTTATTGATAATGAACCTTCAAGATCACTACATGACACGGTTAGAACTTTACCACTGTGACTCACCTGAATAACACTTGTGACCATCATGTTCATGTTATCTAACCACTGGAAAAAATATTGTTAGACGGTAACAATCTCATCCTGTTTATCATGTTCACGATATATATATCCTGTGACACATGTATCATGATTTCTCTTCTATGTTGTTACTGTTATCATTACCGAATATCTTAGTAAATTTAGGTAACATGTACATTAATAATATTAAACAACTTACACTGGGATTGAAAAATTGATGGAGGAGACAACGTCTGTATTTTGGGTGGACCTAGGATTTAGATTGCGCAGCCGAAAGAGGGTTCCACTGCAGGGTTCACGTGGGGTGACTGGCACCCCGTCATGTTTCCTGTTCCTGTTATACATGTTATACATGTACCTGTTCCTGTTATACATGTTCCTGACTACCTTGCGGTAGGTCCTGATTCAGTGCCAGGAGTCTGGGCCGTGGTCCCGGGTATGCACGGGACCCACCTAAAACACAGACAATGTCTCCAACTGATCAGTTTCAATAACTGAGGACCTCGATTGGTATGTGTGGTAGGCATAGTATGAGATGCGTTTATTACATGTGACAATTGATGTTCGCTAACATAATTAATAATGATAAACTGTTAATATATCGTGACTAACCGTGATCACCCGACTATACGTATATATAACTATGATAGATATATGATTGTACACATGACCAAACTGTATACCAGATTAGTGCCATATGCTAGGTTACATATCTTGACATTATTTATTTTCTTTTATCATGATATCGCTTTATTCTTGATAATTATTATTTTATTTATTTTTATTCATTATCATATTGTTATTCCTTACATTGTTATTATGCACAAACACCTTCCTCTTTACACACACACACTCATTAGGTCGCTTCAGACGATCCTGGACTCGCACGTCTTGAGATTTTTGGACACCTTCTTATATTATTTAGGTTTCATTGAGCTAGTACGCGTTATGAGAAGCTGAGTCTCTCTTTTCTTGATTATAGGTATTCTTTCTATTTATTCATGTTATTTCCTGATTCTATCTTTATCGCATCCAGTTGCCATTTTCTTTCTTTTATTCATCTGTTATCATTGTGTTAGATATTTATATGTCATATTGCAGTGATATTGATTTATCGTAGTAGATTTTGTAGCTTGTTCAGGTATTTTAGGATTAGCGTGTATGCGTGGGGTATTTCCTCGTGTATATACGTCGCCGACCTTGTCGTGACTCCGTTTCAACGTGTTTTGTGAAGCGGGGCGTGACAGGATTTTCTTATTATCAGAGCCAGGTTCAACAAAAAAAGAGAACCTAGATCTTACCGATAACTTGAAACAAGTTATACTTACACTGCAATATACATATACTATCCATATGATGATATTGACTCCATTTGGAATTGATCGTTCTCTCTTTGGGATCCATCTCTTGAATCTTTTGATATCCCTAATTCCAACTCTTTTTCTAGAGTAATCTAGATTCCATCTTGATTCCTATCCTCTTTTCGATTCTATTTCTCTAATTTTGTCTCCTGAATTCGACCACTCCATGTTGAAGTCGGTAGCAGAGATCAGAGCGCGCAGCGGAAGCGAGTGGACCCATGATGCAGTGAGAAGCGACGTGAAAGCCTTATCTTCTCTTTTAACTTGATTTTATCATTCCCTACTTTATCGAAATTTCGAGGACGAAATTTTTATTAAGGGGTAGAATGTAATATCCCTAATCTAAAATATTATATTTTTATTTTCCTAAAGTATTTTTTTTTATTTTGACTGGTGATATTATTATTATTTATTAACTCGAGTTACAGTACAAATTATTTTAAGATAGTAAATGGTATTTTTGTGGCCCAAGAGGTTACACTCTCCAATTGTTTTGTGTTTTGATGATGACAAACCAAATATGAGCTATTTGGTACTAACAAGTTTGTTAAGATAAGTTTCAGATTTGTACCATGTTAGAGACCATTCGCTTAGCTATTGCAAGAACTTCTAAGTTCCACAAAGCAAGAAAGGCAAATTGCACATCAAGGAAGGATCATAGAAGAGAAGGCATTAGCAAGGCATTGGATGGCTCAAAGACTTGAAGATAGCTCAAGAAGTCTTCATGTAATTTGTTTTTCAGTTTATAGTATGTTAAAGAATAGTGATAGGTTTGAAGCTCTATCACACACGTTTTTGCGCACATGCTCATTCCAAAATATTTCTTATAAATTATACAAAAATATTTTGCATACAAGATTTGCCTACAGATATATTTGTGTTTTATACTAATCCCTGTTCAAAGTATTTTGATAAAATCAAAATCCTCTTTTATTCCTTTTAAATTTGGCTTTTTGACCTGATCCGGTCGACCGGGTCGGTCGACCGAGCCTATGTCAGTCTGGTCCGGTCGACCGGACCAGTCGACGAAGTCCTGGCAGCTGCACGTATCCGTGTGCACGTCTGTCGGTCGACCGGGGCGGTCGACGGAATATTTATTTTTGTCACAGTTTGTATCAGTCGACGGGTCGGTCGACCGATAGCCTGTAACGGTCAAATTTTATACTACCGGTCGACCGGCCCGGTCGACCGATCCGACCGTTTGAACAGTAACGGGCAGATTTTTAAGGGCTGTTTATTTTTGTCTTTGTATTTAAAAATCCGTTTAAGGATATATTTTGATCTAATTACCTCCTAAACATCAGTAAATATGTTTTATCCCTAAACCCTAGCCCTCTCCTATAAATAGGGGTGTTTGGGGAGAGATTGGTTACAACAACAATCTTTGCAAAATTCAAAAGTTTAAGGCTTTCAAAGTTCTTGGTTTTTTGAGCTAAATTCTCTCATTTTCTGAAGGTTTTCAAAAGTTTTTCTCTGATTTCAATTTCTTTTCCTTACACAAAAAGAGCTTCAATTCTACTCATTATTCTCTAAGGACCTTTTGTAAGGGAAGAGATTTTTGAAAGAGAGAGTTTGTGGTCTTTTGACTACCAAGGAAATCACTTGTTCTTGAGATTGTAGGAGTTGGGTACTCCATTGTAATTGTTCTTTGTGATAGTGGAAGTAGCTAGAATCCTTCTGGGGAAGGCGGGGAGTAGAGCTGGTGCTCGAACCTCGATAACATATCCTTGAGTTTGCGATTGGTTTACATTCTTGCAATTCTTACTCTATTTTGCTTGCACTTATTACTTGCTCATCATATTCATTGTCATACTTACTTGCTTGCATTCATCTTGTGATTGTTGTAGCTTTAAATTTTTAATTTGCCCTTGATTAGCATTGTCACCTATTCACCCCCCCTCTAGGTGACTTTTCAATTTTAGCCTTATAATTATATTTAGCATTATTAAGTATTATCATTTTAATTACTAACTAGTATTTTTCCATTACTATGTTGCTAGTATTATTATTGTAGTTGCTATTATTGTTAATATTGATATTGTTATTATTCTTATTGTATTGTTTTAGTCATTAGTATTAATGGTAGTATTTTTACCAAGTATTATTAGATAAGATTTTAATGTTAATAATTTTATTATTATTACTGTTGTTGTTATTATTATTGTAATTATTATTGTTAATTATTATTATGATATTGTTAATCACTATTAGTAGTATTATTATTTTCATCCAAGCCCATAAGCTCAGCCCATTCTCCTTTCCCTTTTATTTTATTTTTCTTTTTATGCCAAGCCCACTTTCTTATTTTCATCTTTTTCTATTTTCTTCAAGTCCAACAATTTATAACCTATTATCATTGAGATCCTTACTTATTAACCCAAATCTAATCACAATCCTAATCCAAATCCAAATCTATAATCTAATCTAAATATATAATCATAATTCAAATTCCAATTCAAACTCCCATCTTAATCCTGATTACTAAATTAAGCAATTTAAACCTAATTAGAATTTAGGTTTCTAAAATATCTTATATCCTATATAAAGAGCCAAAACTTTCTTTCTCTTCTTCTCAAGAGAAAACCCTAATCTAAAATCTCCCCACTTTCATCTTTTCCTTCTCCTCAAGCAGATCGTGAACGAAAAGGGTGAACGAAAGGGGTTTTGTGGTACAAGGGTTGAGGAGAAAATAAGGATGAATAACTCAAGTAAGTAAAAATCAAATTTTTATGAATTAAAGTTTGATTTAATGTTTCATGATTAGATTTATATTCCCAAAAAATTTTCATCTAGAATTCTTGTCTAAGCTCAAAAAAAAATTAAATTGTGGAACGAGAATTTAAATAATTTATAATGTTTAACTCTTTCCATCGATCATTTTCTTTCATTAAAAATATCACCTTTGTTTATATAAAATATATAAAGTCACAAATTATTACCCCAATTGGAATATTAAAAAGAAGAAAAAAAAGAATTGGTTTGGATCTAATAAATTGCATATTAAAAATTTTTATTCCAAAAAGAAAATTTTTAGAACTTAATTCCAACGATTAAATTAGACACATGGGCTAATCTATCAATACATCAAAACTCATTCAAAAATTCAAAAACAAAATGCATGTTGTAATACATATCTAAATTTATACACCCTTTAAAAAATTTCTACAATTTAGAAAAATTGAAATTGTTAAAAAAATAAAATAAAAAATAAATTTTTGCCAGCTGCTGCACAGACCGCTTGGGTCTGTGCAGAGCCAGGCCGGCCTGGCCTGGCCAAGGCCTGACCAGGCTAGCCGGGCTGGCAGGCCTGGGTTGGGTTGGGCTGCAGGGGGCAGGCCCCTGCACTGTTAAACCAAAAAAAAAATAGAGAAAATTTCTGGACCAGGCCTGGGCATGGCCTGGTCCAGCCTAGGCCTACTTTGGGCTTGGGCTATTGGGTATACAATAATAAATAAAAGAGGAAAAAAAAGAAAAAAGAAAAGAAGAAAGATAGAAACAAGATTTGCATGTTAAAATAATTTATTAAAAATATTAAAAAATTGAGAAAAATGAAAACAATAATTTATAATACTTCTACTTTCTATTTTAGAGTAATACCAATATAAATTAATTCAAATCACCCACTTTAAAAACCATTATTCCGTAATGTTAAGTTTAGAACCGTTAAATATTTTAATAGTTTAAAGCCTATTAAAAATCCAACAAAAAAAATTAGAAATTAGTTTAAATTAAATCTATCAGATTCATTAAACCCTAAAGAATCATATTTCTAACTCCCAAACTAATTAATTAAGATTTAAACTCCTTAAAATATTCTTTTAAAAATCTAATAATTCCTATTGAAATAATTTATGTAGATTTATCGGGATCCTAAAATTTCAGTGCTTTGGATTGTGATCGAGTTCAGGTGAGTGTTCTCTTTCTTCTTCAAGTAAATAAGAATTTTGTGAGTGTTTCTTTTCCTTCTATATTCTATTTTGTGAGTGTTCTCTTTCTTCTTCAAGTAAATAAGAATTTTGTGAGTGTTTTCTCTTCCTTCTATAATTCTATTTTGTGAGTGTTTTACTTCTTGATTTAATTTTATTTAACTGTGTTGTGAGTGTTTCTTTTCTTTGTGTAATTTTATTTTGTGAGTGTTTTCTCTTCCTTCTAAAATTCTATTTTGTGAGTGCTTTTTCCTCATTCAGCTAACAAGAATTCTTGTGATGAAGGATTTTATCTAGTTATCTAATTATGTTGGTTAAGCTAATGTGCTAGTATATAGAAATTTTATAATTTAATGAATTACCTACATGCATTATTCGTAGCATATTTATGTATTCCTGTATGCAATTAAGTACATTCGTTATTGATAATGAACCTTCAAGATCACTACATGACACCGGTTAGGACTTTACCATTGAGACTCACCTGAATGACACTTGTGACCATCATGTAATGTTATCTAACTACTGGAAAAAATATTGTTAGATGGTAACAATCTCATCCTGTTTATCATGTTCACCGATATATATATCCTGTGACACATGTATCATGATTTCACTTCTATGTTGTTACTGTTATCATTACCGAATTATCCTAGTAAATTTAGGTAACATGTACATTAATAATATTAAACAACTTACACTGGGATTGAAAAAATTGATGGAGGAGATATCGTCTGTATTTTGGGTGGACCTAGGATTTAGGTTGCGCAGCCGAAAGAGGGTTCCACTGCAGGGTTCCCGTGGGGTGACTGGCACCCCGTCCTGTTTCCTGTTCCTGTTATACATGTTATACATGTACCAGTTCCTGTTATACATGTTCCTGATTACCTTGCGGTAGGTTCTGGTTCAGCGCCAGGAGTCTGAGCCGTGGTCCCAGGTATGCACGGGACCCACCTAAAACACAGACAATGTCTCTAACCGATCAGTTTCAATAACTGAGGACCTCGATTGGTATGTGTGGTAGGCGTAGTATGGGATGCGTCTATTACATGTGACAATTGATGTTCGCTAACATAATTAATAATGATAAACTGTTAATATATCGTGACTAACCGTGATCACCCGACTATACGTATATATAACTATGATAGATATATGATTGTACACATGACCAAACTGTATACCAGATTAGTGCCATATGCTAGGTTACATATCTTGACATTACTTATTTTCTTTTATCATGATATCCGCTTTATTATTGATATTGATTATTTTATTTATTTTTATTCATTATCATATTGTTATTCTTTACATTGTTATTATGCACGAACACCTTCCTTTTTACACAACACTCATTAGGTCACTTCTGACGACCCTGGATTCGCACGTCCTTGGATTTTTTGACACCTTCTTATATTGTTCAGGTTTCATTGAGCTCGTATGCGTTACGAGAAGTTGGAATCTCTCTTTTCTTGGTTATAGGTATTCTTTCTATTTTATTCATGTTATTTTCTGATTCTATCTTTATCGCATCCAATTGCCATTTTCTTTCTTTTATTCATATGTTATCATTATGTTAGATATTTATATGTCATTTTGCAGTGATATTGATTTATCATATAGATTTTGTAGCTTGTTCAGGTTACTTTAGGCTTAGCGTGTATGCATGGGGTATTTCCTCGCGTATATATGTCACCGACCTTTGTCGCGACTCCGTTTCAACGTATTTGGGAAGCGGGCGTGACATTTATACTTGCAGTATCTCAATCTCCTGCTGCTACTACCCCCATGACTACCAATTTGACTGCTCCTTGTCCTCTCCCAGCGCCGGCAGTACAGTTAAATCTCCTCCATGATGATGATGCCTGCTCTCTTGTAACACCCGTTTTATTTAATCATGAGTTAATATCATGTATGTTAATTTTAAGCTAAATCGAGTTAACTAATATGGTTATCACATAATAGGATTTAAATCAAATTGTTTTTATAGAACCTTGAAGTAAATAATATCATGTGTGTGTATTCATACTTGTAGATGATGAATATTAATTATAAAAGTATATACAGGTGTGTGTCGTGAAAGGAATATGTGTATATATACTAGTATATAAATGATATAGGTACAATAGATATTTTATGTACCCATGATAATATTTAAGAGAGATGAGAGGTAAGGGGGACTTGCTTTAAATGTGGATCTCATGCCAAGTGGCATGAGAGGGGAGAGAAATGTATACAAAAGAAAATTTTGGCGTAGCATCTTATTTTTCATGGTTTCATTTTTCCTTCAACTTCAACCTCCCCAAGATCTCTCTCACTTCCCTCTCCCCTCTCCATGGCCGCCGACTACCACCCATAGCCGCCAGCTACTTCCCAAGGCCGGCAGCCCCCCTCTCTTACACACTCACGCTCTCTCTAAACCCTTTCTCTCTCTTGATTCCACTTAAAATCATACTTATCTCTCCTTAAATTTTATATTAGCAAACATAGAACTCCATGGTGTGTTAAGGAGGAAAATCAAGGCAATGGTGGAGGGGATTAGTTAACTGGAAGCGCATTTTACGGGTTTAACAAGGTAATTAGTGAACAATTAAGAAAAAGTTATGTGAGTCTCATTAATCATAGGCTATTAGTGATTTTATTTGTACTTATGTGTAGGTGTTAAGGAATTGAAACGTATACGGGTATCCGCAGAAATTTGCTTCAAAGGTGAGTGGAATTTTAGCCTACTTTAAAATATAAGTAAGAATGAAAGTGAATTAATTAAGTTTATGAAATAAGAAAACTTTATGAATAATACTCTAATGCTAGTAAGGAGTAAGATTAGTGAAAAAGAGGGTGAATTGAATAAATGCATGTGGGATAGCAAATTAAGAAATTCTTGTAGTTAAAGTGTGATTATTGTATGAATACTACTATAACCATACTATTAATTATGTGATGTATGTTGTGTATGTGTAATGTATACCCATAATACATACCTATGTATGGGTATGTAAGATAGTTGGCAACTTCAAAAATCCTTATAGTTAAAGTGAGATTATTGCTTGAAGGCTACTATACTTATACTATTGAGTATTGAAGGTATGTCACATATGAAATGTGAGTCCTTATAATTTATTATACTTGTTAATGGAGGAAATGCTTGTGATTAGATTATGAAGTACCATATGTTGGTTATTATAATCATACCCTTGATTATATGACATGCTATGTTATGTAATATGTAACTAATACATTTATATGTGTGTCCAAAGAATGGGTAATAATTAGATAACTTTTATAGCTAAACAAGATTATTACATTTTGATAAGTATGATCATATTGTTCAATTATGAGCCATCATGAAACATTCATATTCGAATAATTGTAGATTGTTAAATGCTAGTTATATTTCTTGTTACATGATATATGGAGGAAGGGACCGATGGGAATTCCAGTGGTGTGTGAAGATGGGGTACAATGATATCTGTATGCAGAGAAAGGGGTCGATGAGAATTCCGGCAGTGTGTGAAGACAGGTAATATGATATTTTGTATGCTGAGGAAGGGGCCAATGGAAAAATTTGGCAGAGTTTGAAGACAGGGTAATTAGGCTTTATGACAAAATTGAATGAAGTTTTTGATTTTCTTATTATTAAAAATAAAAACATATTATAGTAGAGATTGTCTCATACAATTTTTTGTGAAAGCATAGACACACAGTAGTCACTAGTTAAAAACTTTATTCATTGAGCCGATTAGCTCATTCTATTCCTATAACAACTTTTCAGCTTTAAACAAAGGTAAAGGGTCCACATGAAACCAACACTACTTATAGAAGGCTGGATCAATTTCTTTTGAACGTCTCTTACTACATGTTTCAATATATGTATAAATTTTGGAACTCTACTTGTATGTGTATATATATCGCTTGCTAGATCATGTTAAAAATTAAGCATGGACTTGACATAATAATGGATGTGTTTGTAATACTTAATCTAGATCTTAGTTTAGATATGTTTTGTGTTCACGTATATAATGAAGATCAGTGTTGATGGATAGTGGTATTGGATATATGCATATTTTTGAGTTGCAAAAATTTGAAATTTTAAGTAGGCGAGGTAAGCCAAAATGATATTATTTATTGCGTGGGATGTTGTATATTGATAAGTAATGTTAGCCAAAATTTGAGTTACTGTATTGAGGCGACCCAAAAATATTTTAGAGAAGAGATTTCAAATGGATTGGATTTAATTAAAGTTAACTTGATGATTAAAAATCTGAGAACATTACAGACTTACAGTTGGTATCATAGCAGATGTTAGAGTAGAAGTTGACTAATAGAAGTCATTAATAGGATTGATAGGAATATGTGTACACTATTTGCATGAATATATGATTGATTGTGGGTCGCTATAAGGAGTAACGGGTCTTAATGTGAAAAGTTAATTTTAAATTGAGTGATATTTATGATTGGTCATGTATATTGCATATATTATGTCACATTTGTTGGCCCAAAGGTTACAATCCCGGGTTATGTGTTTTGATGATAACAAACCATATAAAAGCTATTTGGTACTAATAGAAGTTCAAGAATGAATTTCAGATTGATATAGGTATTGATGGCTCAAGAGTTCTCAAGCATGGGATATTATGGTCTAGCTCAAACGTTGCTCAACATCAAATATTAGAGACTCCTGCTTGTAGACTCATATATTTTATTTTGTTAAAGAATAATATATACGTTTGAAGCTCAAATACACACACACAAATTCAATACGTTTGATTTTTGGTTTAACCGGTTTTAGATTTCAAGTACATATATCGGGTTTTGAATTTGAACCAGTTTTAGTTCTGCTGATCTACTTGACACCCTTTTACATTTCTTATCATAACTTTTTATTCTTATATTCAAATAACATGATTTAACTTGCATTTCAAGCTAACTTTTAGATCTAAATTTCTAATTTAATAATCATTTTCAGATTTAAATGTTAAAGATATCAAATATTTGGTTGAACTCTATTCTTGTTCTGAAACAACTTACAATTTTGATTTGATACCTGTCAGTATTTATTGATAACTTTCTAATCCAAAATTATATTGAGTTGATTTTAGTTGCATTAAAAAGAAGACTTAAATATTTACAAATTATTCCTATATACCTAACTCTGAATTCGGACGTTTGCAGCCTGAAAAATGTGCTCACATTTGACCAATTTGCCAGATTAGTAGTAATGGCTAATTTTCTAGAGGCTGATTTTTAACATGTTTTTAAAACATTTTTAAGTTTAAATAGTTAGCTGTATTAGAGGGTCAATTTCTTCCTCTTTTATTTAGGCAAAAGTTTTTTATGTTTACTCTTTCTAAATCCTATACAAAGGGGTCATTAGGGTTGAAGTTTACACAACAACAAATTCGAAGATCAAAAGTTTTGAGTTTTCTTAAGAAAGAGCTTTTGTTTAAGCTTTGGGCTATTATTTTCAAAAGTTTTCTGAAAGATTTTGGTTCTTAAAATCTCTCTTCTGTTTAATATCACTTACAAAATCTTGAGCTTCAATCTTATATATTATTCTCTAGGTTTTTTGTAAAGAAAGTTTTTTAAGAGAGAGTTTGTGGTCTTTTAATCATCCAGTGCTTATTGTAATTGTTGCTATGCTACCTCTGGATTAGAGGAGTATGATTGAGGAGTTGAGTACTTCCTAGTGAATGTTATCCTTTGTGAAAATACTAGTGGATCGAAAATCCTTTTGGTGAAGGCAGGGACGTAGAGCGGTAGCTCTAACCTCGAAACAAATCTCTTTGTTTGCGATTGATTTCTTATCTCTCTTATCTAATTTATTTTCATTCATCTATTGTCGGTCTATACTCTTACAACAAGATTGCATTGAGCACTTCAAACTCTTATCTAGAGGAATCACGAGGAAGAAGTTCAGAACCCTTCACAGGGCATACGACTTCTAATCTTGCTTTGAGTGATCGTTTACATCATGTCATTTTTATTTTGCATTGCATTTTGAATTGATTAGCCTTATACCTATTAACCCCCCCTCTAGGTGTAATTTTAATTGGTATAAGAGATAGGACTCTAGTTTTTGGCTTTACAACCTTAGAGAGATCCTATAAGTTGCTAATCACTACTTTCATACTTCATTCATCCACTTGTAAAGATGGTCGATAATATTAAGACCCCACCCAAATTTGATGCACTCAAGTTTCTCATATGGAAAGTTAGGATCAACATATTTTTACAATCTCTAGGTACCCGAGTTGCTAAGTCTTTGACCAAGCCCTAGAGTGCACCCGTAGGTGAGGAGGACACTTGGTCCAATCTTACCTCCAAGGAAGTTGATGCAAATTCGAAGACTCAAAATGCCTTAATTTTAGCATTAAATGAGAATGACTTAACACGGATTATCAATTGCAAATTCGCCTATGAGATTTGACAACACTTATTGGTCACTCATGAGGGAACATCACAAGTCAAGAGAGCTAAAATTGATCTCTTGTGTTCCCAATATGAAAGTTTTAGAATGCAAGAAAATGAATCTATTGATGATATGATTACTAAGTTTACTAAAATTACAAATGCTCTTGCTTCTCTAGGTGATGAAATCAACAACGATCAAAAGGTGCGTAAGGTGACTCGTGCACTCCCTTCATCATGGGAAATCAAGGCTACCACCTTGAAGAATTGAACGACAAAAACGAGATGGAGCTCATCAGTCTTATTGGTAATATTAAGACTCATGAGATGGAGAAAAAAGCTAGAGAAGAAACGGCGTCTCAAAAGAAAAGTCTATTGCTTTCAAGTCTACCTCCACCATCTCCGATGATGAAGAAGATTAAGAAGAAGATGAAGAGCTATCTCTTCTTGTGAGAAATGTAAAAAGAATGTACCACAAGAAAAAGCTCAACTATAGAAGGCGATGGAAGGGAAGGAGGAGGAGAAGATCACATGCTACAACTGTCAAAAACCTGGACACATCATGGCCGAATATTTAGATTTCAAGAATAAGATATCTTCCTCCATGAAGCAAAAGAAGCTGTTTGTAAAGAAGGCGTTCAAAGCCACTTGGGATTTGGAAGTGAACTGAAGATGAAGTTGACAAGGCTAACATGTATTTCATGGCAAACACATCTAAGGTAACTTCCGAACTATCTTATGATGATATTGAAATAGAAAAGAAGAGTCATTACAAGCGTTCATTGAACTTTCAGAAAATTATGATTCTAAGAAGAAAGATTGTTTAAAATTGAAAAAGAAAATGAAATATTTATCAACCAAATTGCTATTTTTACAAAAGAAAAAGATGAATTATTTTCCACTATTATTTCAACATAAAGAGATTTTGATGCCTATAGAGTTGCATGCAGAGCTAAATATCTTAAAATTAATGAAAATGAGATTTCTATGTTAAAAATAAAATAAATGATTTGAAAAATGTTTTAAAAGAATGAACATTTAACAATACTAAACTTGAAGAATTGTTTTCAAAGAAACACATGCACACTTCACATGTTAAACATGATAAACCATCACATGCTAAAACTCCACATGTTCATCATGCCACACATCACATGTCAATCATGCTAAAACGCCACATGTTCACAAACCATGTGCTCATTATGCTTTTAAATATGGAAGAATTTAAAATGTACTTATTGCGGCTGGAATGGTCATTTAGCAAAATTTTGTTATGATCATATAAATAATATGAATAATCATGTTTGGGTTCGAAACACTAACGTATTAGGACCTAATAAGATATGGGTACCAAAATTCACCCCTATTGTATTTGATGTAGGTGTGGGCTCTCACTTAACGTGAGAGTAATGGTGCCTTGATGGTGAATGCATTTGTGCTTAATGGACACTACATTGGATGCGTCACTTTCAAGGATGTTTGGTGAGAGGACCACCTTAGTTTGGAGACTAAGAGATTACCCTATTGGTTTTGTAATAATCTTAACTCCTATTTTACTCACATACTTTCATATAAATGTTTTTAAGCATGTTTTTGTTTCAATGCTCATTATGATTGATCATGTTTAGATTCATGTTTTAGTTTATGTACTTGATTTTGTACTTCGTGATTTTGATTACTTGTTTAAATATAGTTTTCATTAAAACTTGTGTATATACTTGTACAAGTAGTGAGCTACACTTGGTTAATATGTGTTTGTGCTTCATTGCTCACTTGTACTCATTACATGTACTTGTATAGCCTAGTTTTGATGATTCTCTCATTTACACTTGTATTTTCTATTTTTGCACATGGTTCATGATAATGTGTTAGCTTCATGTATATGTTACTTTTGTCTAAACTAATAGATATACATGTACATTCTTGAGCCACTTGCTTTCAAGCATTTACTGTTGTGGACGCGTTTATGCTTGGATAAGTATGTATACTCTAGTTTATACAAAACATACATATGTCTTGAGGTTTGTTTTGTTTTGATGAAAATTAAACTTTTATATTTTTCATGTTTGTAAAGGAATTTGATTTGAGCTTAAATGCCTTAGTTTCATGATTTTGTTGATTACATGATTCTTACACTCTATATTTGGTGTTCACTCATGACTTTATTTTCATGAGCATATATGTGCTTTATAAATTTTGAATGTCAATTATTATGTGATTTTCATGTTTTCATGAGATGTATGATTTGGTTTCATATTTTGAAGGATTTCTTACTAGTTTTTAAAAATATCTTTAAAACTAGTTTCTATTCTTCAAATGGTAGAGTTTTCAAACTATACCTATTTACCTTCAAATCATGATTTCTGAAAACCCCTACCTTCTAAGGGCGGTTGGATGGGCGATCATGCCTTGTATGGGTTTCTTGAATATCTTTTAAACTTGTACATGATAAGGGTAATAGGTTTGAGTTATACACTTGATCCTCATTATATTTCTATTGATATCAAATTGATATTTCATATATTTGTATACTCATATGTATTTTCTATATATGCCTCATATTTCAATTGGTATATCCATATATACATATATATGATTGATTGTGATTGTTTCACATGTCTTTACAATTTTTTTGAAAAAGCACAAATTATGTTTACTAAGCTTGATTTAGTTCATCATGTCAATTATTTTTAATTAGTATCTATTACAAGCTTATGTATTATTTCTTTTAGTACTTCATAAAGGGGGAGAAAATTCTTGTTTTTCAATTTTTATTTCAAATTGGTATCTTACTCCCACCATTTATGATGTAAAATACTTTAGTTTGATATATGCTAATATTTCTAATATTAGTATCAATGATCTTAAATTGGTATTATTCTCTATTTGATATCCTTATTGCAAAATGATTTTAGTGTTTATCTAAAAATTTGGTTTTTACCTTTAATTGGTATCAATAGTTTTCAATTGGTATCAATATGTTTATCAAAAATTTTAAATTGGTATAAAAAAAAAACTTAAGTTTTTGTCTTTAAGATTTAATGATATGACAATTGATTATTTTTTCCTTAGGCCCCTTGTTGAAGAATTGATAAAAAGGGGAAGAGATATTTGAGTTTATGTATGCATATATACATGTTTATTTCTTGTTTATGTATCTATCGTTTATTGGTTGTTTCCTAACCCTTTTTGATGTATGACAGAAAGGGGAGAAGTATTGGTGGTTTCATGTTTTGGTTTCATGTTTTGTACATGTTCATGTTTTATACATATTTATCTCATATATGTTTTTTATATGTTCATGTTTCATGTTTTATACTTGATAATATAGCATCATTTGAGGGAGAGTTTTTACCTCCTTCCTATATCTTGTTTTACAGCTTATATGTTTTGTCATCATCATAAAGGGGGAGATTGTTGGCCCAAAGGTTATAATCTCCGGGTTATGTGTTTTGATAATAATAAACCATATAAAAGCTATTTGGTACTAATAGAAGTTCAAGAATGAATTTCAGATTGATACAGGTATTGATGGCTCAAGTGTTCTCAACCATGGGATATTAGAGTCTAGCTCAAATGTTGCTCAACATCAACTATCAGAGACTCCTGCTTGTAAACTCATATAGTTTATTTTGTTAAAGAATAGTATATACGTTTAAAGCTCAAATACATACACAAATTCAATACATTTGGTTTTTGGTTTAACCGGTTTTGGATTTCAAGTACATATATCGGGTTTTGGATTTGAACCAGTTTTAGTTCTGCTGATCTGGTTGACACCCTTTTACATTTCTTATCATAACTTTTTATTCTAAGGGCCTGTTTGGTTAAGGGTGGAAGTGAGGAAGTGAAGAAGTGAGGAAGTAGTAATAGTTCTCTTTGGAACTTGAGAATTGATTAGTAAGTTTTTTGGTGTTTGGATGTTGTTGGAAAGTGTGATTTGAAGAATGTTATGTCTTTTCCGGTGTTTGGATGGTAATGTGGAAGTAGAAGTGGAAAAGTTGACCACAAAGTTGACCGCAAAATAATATTAAAATAAAAATTAATTAAGAAAAATAAAAATTGGACTGTAATTAGAATGCAAGTGAGATTTATATGAGCAAAAATTAACTGTTTTGTGCTACAACTTATTACAAATGAGATTTACATGACCACAAAATTAAATGTAGCACACTGGAAGTGAGGAAAAGGTTGTGTAAAAGAGAAAAGAGAAAAGGAAAAAGACATTTTTCCATTTTCCTTTTTCGGTGTTTGAATGAACAGCAGGAATGAAAAAAGACACTTCCCACTTCCTCACTTCCACCCAATTCCTTGAATCCAAACAGCCCTTTATACTCAAATAACATGATTTAACTTACATTTCAAATCTAACTTTCAGATCTAAATTTCTTATTCAATAATCATTTTTTGATTCAAATGTTAAAGATGTCAAATATTTGGTTGAACTCTATTCTTGTTCTAAAAATAACTTACAGTTTCTGATTTGACACCTGTCAGTGTTTTATTGATAACTTTCTAATCTAAAATGATATTGAGTTGATTTTGAAAAGTCACCTAGAGGGGGGTGAATAGGTGACGATGCTAATCTAGTGAACTTAATGCGGAATTTAAGAACTAATTGCAATTACTATAATGATGCACACACAAGGAAGTACAAGATATAACAATTTGCACAAAGTAAAGAGAGAGAGCAAGAGTCAATGGATCAAGCGCAAACAAAGAGATATGTTCCGAGTTCGAGCACCCAGCTCTACATCCCCGCCTTCACCCAGAAGGATTTTAAGTCCACTAGCTTGTCCACAAAGGACTCCCACAAAGGGAACCTCCACCGAGGATTTGGGGCAATCAAAATACAAGGAGTACCCAACTCCTCTCCTTACAAACACAACCTCCTCCTTGAGGCACTCCTCCAATCCAACAACAATCACCTCACAACTTGAGGGATTAGAACCAAGCTTACACAAAACACCTCACAACCCAAGTTGCACAACCTCCTCAACACAATGAGGGAAATGGCACAAAGCAAGAATTGGGTTTACAACTTAGTGGTTTCAAATAACAACCACAAAACAATCTCTTTTTCCCACACAAAATCCTATAGAGAAGATAGTAGATTTTAGCTCAAGTGTGGAGAAAACCAATGGAATGGAAATCAGAATCACAAAGAAAAATCCTTGAGAAATCAATAGAAATCAAGATGGTGAAGTTCAATCAAAAGCTTTTCCCAAAAATCCTCTTCTTTGATTTTCCAAACCCTAGCAAAAACACCAAAAAGATTGTTCAATTCAAGTTCAAAAACTTCTTTTAATTGCAGCAAAAACACCAGAGAGTATGAAAATTCGCACAAAAAATCTTAGAGAAAAACTCTTGTAAATGGGGTATTTATAGGCAGAATTGGAAACTAGCCGTTGGCAGCTATTTTTGCCAGTTTTGCCCTGTCGGTCGACCGGTCGGTGGACCGCCCAACGTTCGAATTTTTGAACGTTGTAATACCCGGTCGACCGCCCGGTCGACCCAAACTAACAAAGAGCAAGTCTGCTCTCAGTCGGTCGACCGCTCGGTCGACCGGCTACAAGAGTAGCCAGCGTGCACGTCCCCGTGCACGTCGGTCGACTCGGACGGTCGACCGGCTACAGGTTCAGTCGACCGTTCGGTCGACCGACCACGCCTGGCAGACAGCAAATAGCCCAAAAAAACAGGGGTAAAAATATTGTAATAAATCCTTTTAAATCTTGTAAAAATCCCCAAAATAGTTTTAACATTTTGCATTGATATATAAACATGTGATAACAGTTTTGACTCAAATATCAATCAATGTGAACTATTTTTGTACCTTGTCATTTTTACCAGAAACCAAAACTTGTATTTTCTATAACTTGGAATAGAAAATACGTTTTTGTCTAAAAACTCATCCAAATATAAAAACATGATATTTAAACACTTTTGAAGCATGATGCATATTGATAGAAATTCATGAAACATATACATATCATAGTTTTTGTCATTAATACCAAAATATATGTTTTGATAGAAATACCAAAACATAAAACACATGAAATAGAATATCAAACTAAGTTTCTTTAAATAGTTGAAGCATGCATGTATATAGAACAAATCTAATATACATTAAACCATATAAACTTGTTTTGATATAAACTCTATTCATGTAAACCAAGATCGGTTAAACCAAAAACCGAAAACCAATATTCAAAACATGAAACGTGTGTGTATTGTGAACTTGAGCTTATCATACTATACTAATCTTTACAATTAGGATCTAACACAAAACTAAACTATGGATACCTAAGTCTTCTTGTAGAGCGCAATCTCCAAGTCTTCTTGTAGAGCGCAATCTCCAAGTCGGCTTGATCCAAAAACTCCTTGATTCGCCGAGCAAGTGCTATATATGATCTTTGACGCTCGGGCTCTTGAATCAACATGTGAAAGATGTGTGGAAGCTTTCACCAACTAATATCTTGTTAAATATCTGAAACTTAAACATTGCAAGATTATTATTACACATAACTACATGAGTTAATCATCATCAAAACTAGAATGGAAGGTCTTTGGGCCAATAATCTCCCCCTTTTTGATGATGGCAAAACTCATGGAGTTATATATGCATGGATTAAAGTAAAGCTTCAAAGAAGCTCCCCCTTAACTCATGCATAACAATAAAACATATAAGATATGCAATGAATGTTCTTAAACATGTTTATATGTGTTAAAACAATATCAAAACATGCTCTTGATACCAATAAAACAATACTAATACAACAAAACATTATCAAAACATGCTCTTGCTCTTGATACCAAAATTGAAAATTAAACAAAACATTTGCAACAAGACATTACTAAAACATGTTCTTGCTCTTGATACCAATAACCAATCATATTGAAACCAACATATTATTACTAATTGAAACAACTGAAAACCAACCAAAAACATATGCATAAATCAACCATGCATATAAACTACAAATTCTTCTCCCCCTTTTTGTCAATCATAAACAAAGGGGTAAAAACAAACATAATGAAAACAAATACTTCTCCCCCTAAATGTTCAAAAACAAAGAAGCAATAAATTATTCCAAGGGGTAAAACCAAAGTCAATATGATACCAATTTAAAACATGTGTCAATGAAGTCCATTGTGATATCAATTGAAAATAACAAACTTTGAGAAATGCAAATCCTATATGAAATAAAACAAGGCATTGAAACAACATAACATTTTATATCAAAATGAAAACATGTAATGTAAACTTGATACCAATAAAAAATGATACCAAATTTAAGGAAACAAATAGCATCTTGATACCAAAAGAAAATATTTTTCATTGTAAGCATATGATACCAATTACTTTAATATTGATGTGTAATTGTTTTTCATCATAAAGTTAGGGAGTGGAAAACAAAATAATGGTAACCCAAATACCAATTGAAATATAAAATACGAGTTTTCTCCCCCTTTATGAAATACAAAGGAAAATATGCATAGGCTTGAAATAAGATACCAATTGAAAATTAAATCAATTGAAACATGATATTCATTAAAAAATTCAAGCTTAGCAATCTTAAAAATTATGATAAAGCTTGTATATGGATACCAATTGAAAAACTCAAGCTTAACATAACCAAAATTTGTGATATCTTGAAGCACAAATAAATCATCTATATATGTATGTAAGAAATAGATCCCAATTGAAATTGATACTATATGAAGTGTAAGCATACATATATAAAATAAAACATATATGAGTATACAAAAGGATGTCAAGATTGATACCAATTGAAAGAATTCAATGATACCAATTGAAACAACAATAAGATCAAGTGTATGACTCATATCAACTACCACCCATTTCATGATCAAGTTTAAAATGATTTCCATTATAAAGCATACATGAGCATGATCTCCCGTCCAACCGCCCATAGATGGTAGGGGTTTTCAAAAATAGATTTGAAAATAGAGTATGTTTGAAAATCACTACCAAAGTGAAGAATATGAACTAGTTTATGAAAATTTGAAAACTAGTAGAAATCCTTCAAGATAAAACAAAAAGATTTTTCATGAAACATGAAAATCACAAGATCACTAAACACTCAAAATCCATATGGCACAAATAGCACTCATGAAATCAAGTCATGAGAAAACTTCAAGATTGGGTGAGTGTACAAGTGTTGTGAGAAACATGAAAATGGACAATCAAGCTCAATATAGAAATCATCATAAAACATGAGACTCACAATCAAACATGGAAATCATCACAATGATTTAAACTTCAAGGCATATGTATGTCATGTACAAACTAAGGTATACATACATATCCCAAACATGAAGAGTCCACAAAAGTATATGCATGAAGGCATGTGGCTCAAGGATGTATATGTATAGATGATAGTTTGGACAAGATGTACATATACATGAAGTTAAAACAAAACATGTAAAATAGTGAATACAAGTCAAATGCAAGAATCATCAAAACTAGACTATACTAGTACATCAAGTGAATACAAATAAGCGTTCAAGCACAAACATATATAAAGGTCTATTTGTAGCTCACTAGTTGTACAAGTATAATTCTAGTCTTAATGAAAATTATCATTCAAGCAAGCAGTCAAAACATGAAGCATAAAACGGGAATCATAATCCAACATGATAAACATAATAATCAAAACACGAATTATTAAACAAAATGTCATAGTCAACCATATGATTAGCATGACAAAGACATGTGCATTAAATCTATGATTAACATGATAGCTAAAACATAAAGAGAACACAAATATGGGTCCATACTAAACATGGGTGTCTCAACAACTAATCATGTAAAGCATAAGTCTAATAATCATGGCAAATATCATACTAATCATAAAACATGAGTCATCAAAACAAAACATCATAAACATCCATATGCTCATTATGTATATGCATGTACATTAGATCTAGTGCATACATATTAGTTTAAACAAGGTGAGACACAAAGATAAGATCCATATAAAGCATGGGTGTCTCAAGAACTAAACATGTAACACTAATCTAATCAACATGACATAAGCATAATGAACAATAAAACAAGACATGCTATGAATAAATGAACATGAAAAGCATGCAATTAAAATGGGAGTTAGAGAATGATACCAAAACCGATGAAGGTGCATCTCTAGTTCTCCAAACCCATGGTGATCCTCCCACCAAATCTCCTTGAGAGTGAAGCATCCAATTGGTTCTCTTTTAAGCTAAGAATGCATCCACCTCAAGGCACCAATGCCCTCAAGTGATGCGAGAGCTCCCACCTACATCAAAAGTCAAAGAGGTGGTTTTTGGTACCATTTTCTAGTGGGTCCACGGGGGTTAGTATCCTTTCTAACCCAAACAAGATTGTTTGCTAAATTTTCAAAATGTAAACGATCATAGCAAAATCTAGCAAGGTGGCCTTTTCGACCACAATGTGTACATGTGTACACATGAGCATACATGTTATGTTTGTGTTCGTGGAAAGCATGTGTATGCCGTGTAGGGTGTGCATGCATAGTTGGAACTTGTTTCTTGCGAACCAAGGTTTTCAAACGTGAATGATTCAATGTGCATTGGCTCAAAGTGGAGCCCAAACATTCAACATTTTTCTTCAAAACATTTATATCATTTTCTATGCTAGAAGACAAAGTGGAGCATGCTATAGATGTGCAAGAAGTAGAAGCTACACTAGCATGACAAACATGAATATCATTTTGCAAAGATTTATTTTTATTCAAAACCAAATCCAATTCTTTTGTTATGAAATCAATTTCATTTTTCAAAGAAAGATTTTCTTTAAAAACAAGATCCAATCTAGAAGACAAAACTTCATTGTGTTCTACAACATTATCACAATCATTTTTGTTTTTCAAAACTTCAATTTCTTTTAAAGCAATTTCAAGTTGAGATTCAAGTGAGTCACGTTCACTAATAATCTCTTCTTTCTCTTGCAAAACCGATTCAAAAGTTGAACATAAATCCTTTAATTCTTCTTTTAAGTCAAAATGTTTCTTTTTCAAATCTCATGTTTTTCCATAAATTTTCAAGTTTAGAAGCAAGGTCAACATTCAAATTTTGAACTTCAAAACAACCATGGCAATATGAACTAGAGCTATCATCTATTTGAGAGTCCGATTGTACCTCATGGGAGTCATTCCCATATGCCATAAAACAAGGCTCTTCGGATACATCTCTCATAGATCTCCTCATATTGTTAATGATCCTTGGAAGCTCCGGAGATGTCAAGACGCTCCAAACTGCAAAAGCCGAATCAAAACTATCAAAACAAGTAAAAGATTATTATCAAAAGATGCTCTAAGTGTTTTAAGTGCAAGTGCATTGGCCTTCTTATGCTTGCTACTATTAGGGAGGGTTTCTATAGTGATGGCTTGATAAACTAGATGACCTAGAGTTTTTTAAATGCCTAGTCATGTCCACCTTCCAAGCATCAAGTCTAAAATGGTCAAACATAGGAGGGCTAGCCATGAGTGCAAACTAGTATGAGTGCAAATGATAATGCAAATGAAGATTAGCAAACCAAGATTTTGACTCCTAGGTGGTTAAACCTAAATATCAGGAGCACTAGCTCTGATACCATTGAAAAGTCACCTAGAGGGGGGGTGAATAGGTGACGATGCTAATCTAGTGAACTTAATGCGGAATTTAAGAACTAATTGCAATTACTATAATGATGCACACACAAGAAGTTCAAGATATAACAATTTGCACAAAGTAAAGAGAGAGAGCAAGAGTCAATGGATCAAGCGCAAACAAAGAGATATGTTCCGAGGTTCGAGCACCCAGCTCTACATCCCCGCCTTCACCCAGAAGGATTTTAAGTCCACTAGCTTGTCCACAAAGGACTCCCACAAAGGGAACCTCCACCGAGGATTTGGGGCAATCACAATACAAGGAGTACCCAACTCCTCTCCTTACAAACACAACCTCCTCCTTGAGGCACTCCTCCAATCCAACAAACAATCACCTCACAACTTGAGGGATTAGAACCAAGCTTACACAAAACACCTCACAACCCAAGTTGCACAACCTCCTCAACACAATGAGGGAAATGGCACAAAGCAAGAATTGGGTTTACAACTTAGTGGTTTCAAACAACAACCATAAAACAATCTCTTTTTCCCACACAAAATCCTATAGAGAAGATAGTAGATTTTAGCTCAAGTGTGGAGAAAACCAATGGAATGGAAATCAGAATCACAAAGAAAAATCCTTGGGAAATCAATAGAAATCAAGATGGTGAAGTTCAATCAAAAGCTTTTCCCAAAAACCCTCTTCTTTGATTTTCCAAACCCTAGCAAAAACACCAAAAGATTGTTCAATTCAAGTTCAAAAACTTCTTTTAATTGCAGCAAAAACACCAGAGAGTATGAAAAATTCGCACAAAAAATCTTAGAGAAAAACTCTTGTAAATGGGGTATTTATAGGCAGAATTGGAAACTAGCTGTTGGCAGCTATTTTTGCCAGTTTTGCCCTGTCGGTCGACCGGTCGGTCGACCGCCCAACGTTCGAATTTTTGAACGTTGTAATACCCGGTCGACCGCCCGGTCGACCGCCCAACGTTCGAATTTTTGAACGTTGTAATACCCGGTCGACCGCCCGGTCGACCCAAACTAACAGAGAGCAAGTCTGCTCTCAGTCGGTCGACCGCTCGGTCGACTGGCTACAAGAGTAGCCAGCGTGCACGTCCCCGTGCACGTCGGTCGACTCGGACGGTCGACCGGCTACAGGTTCGATCGACCGTTCGGTCGACCGACCACGCCTGGCAGACAGCAAATAGCCCAGAAAAATAGGGGTAAAAATATTGTAATAAATCCTTTTAAATCTTGTAAAAATCCCCAAAATAGTTTTAACATTTTGCATTGATATATAAACATGTGATAACAGTTTTTGACTCAAATATCAATCAATGTGAACTATTTTTGTACCTTGTCATTTTTACCAGAAACCAAAACTTGTATTTTCTATAACTTGGAATAGAAAATACGTTTTGTCTAAAAACTCATCCAAATATAAAAACATGATATTTAAACACTTTTGAAGCATGATGCATATTGATAGAAATTCATGAAACATATACATATCATAGTTTTGTCATTAATACCAAAATATATGTTTTGATAGAAATACCAAAACATAAAACACATGAAATAGAATATCAAACTAAGTTTCTTTAAATAGTTGAAGCATGCATGTATATAGAACAAATCTAATATACATTAAACCATGTAAACTTGTTTTGATATAAACTCTATTCATGTAAACCAAGATCGGTTAAACCAAAAACCGAAAACCAATATTCAAAACATGAAACGTGTGTGTATTGTGAACTTGAGCTTATCATACTATACTAATATTTACAATTAGGATCTAAACACAAAACTAAACTATGGATACCTAAGTCTTCTTGTAGAGCGCAATCTCCAAGTCTTCTTGTAGAGCGCAATCTCCAAGTCGGCTTGATCCAAAAACTCCTTGGTTCGCCGAGCAAGTGCTATATATGATCTTTGACGCTCGGGCTCTTGAATCAACATGTGAAAGATGTGTGGAAGCTTTCACCAACTAATATCTTGTTAAATATCTGAAACTTAAACATTGCAAGATTATTAGTACACATAACCACATGAGTTAATCATCATCAAAACTAGAGTGGAAGGCCTTTGGGCCAACAGATTTTAGTTACATTAAAAAGAAGACTTAAAAATTATAAATTATTCCTATATCGCTAATTTTTAATTCAGACATTTGCAGCCTGAAAAATGTGCTCAAAGTTGACCAATCTGCCAGAATGACAGTAATGGCTAATTTTCTGGAGGCTGATTTTTAACATGTTTTTAAAACATTTTTAAGTTAAAAAAATGTGGTCAGCTGTATTAGAGGGTCAATTTCTTTCTCTTTTACTCAAGTAAAAGTTTTCTATGTTTACTCTTTCTAAATCCTATAAAAAGGGTTATTAGGGTTGAGGTTTACACAACAATAAATTCAAAGATCAAAAGTTTTGAGTTTTCTTGAGAAAGAGCTTTTGTTTAAGTTTTGGGCTATTATTTTCAAAAGTTTTCTGAAAGTTTTTGGTTCGTAAAATTTCTCTTCTGTTTTTATATCACTTACAAAATCTTGAACTTCAATCATATATATTATTCTCTAGTTTTTTATGAAGAAAGTTTTTCAAGAGAAAGTTTGTGGTCTTTTGATTATCCAGTGCTTATTGTAATTATTGCTACGCTACCTTTGGATTAGAGGAGTGTGATTGAGGAGTTGGGTACTCCTTAGTGAATGTAATTCTTTGTGAAAATTCTAGTGGATCGGAAATCCTTTTGGGTGAAGGCGGGGACATAGAGCTGTGGCTTAAACCTCGAAACAAATCTCTTTATTTGCGATTGATTTCTTGTCTCTCTTATCTTCTTTATTTTCATTTATATATTGTCGATCTATACTCTTATAATAAGATTGCATTGAGCACCTCAAACTCTTATTTAGCGGAATCACGAGGAAGAAGTTCAGAACCCTTCACAGGGCATACAACTTCTAATCTTGCTTTGAGTGATCGTTTGCATCATATCATTTTTATTTTGCATTAAATTTTGAATTGATTAGCATTATACCATTCACCCCCTCTAGGTATAATTTTAACATTCCCATAATTATTGTCTAATAAATCATGTATTTAGTCTTATATTCTTCTTTATAAAATGCAGTCTCATTACTAAAGGAGAAGGAAGGAAAACGAGCTCAAAAGCCCATTAAAATTCTGATTTAATTCAGAATTAATTCAAATAAAAAATCAAGGCAAATCAGGACAAATCATGAGAAATCGAAGAAGATAAAATGAGTTGATCAATCAGTTAAATCAGATCTCTACAAATCAAGTAGTTAAAGCCGAAAATCAATAGAAGAATCGTTAAAATCAGAAGATCAAACGATATATCTTTTTGGATAAACGGACGAAAATCGTGAGGCAAGAATCTGCTTACAGGATGTGGCCATCTAGACACATCTTGGCCACTTGCGATCTGAGGGTCTATTGCAACAGATGGGGGAGCGTTTTGCTCCCCTATCTTTTTACGCTCTCCCCCGTTTGATTTTTCCTATAACTACCGCATTTTACAGAGAAGGAGGCACCGAAGACTAGTTTAGTTTTTAGCTTTATTTTTAGGATTTAGAATCATTGTTAGATAGTTTATGAGAAGTTGTATCTCATTTTTGTTTTTGTAGTTAGTTCAAAAATAAGTGAGAGAGAGTGACTGTAATCTGATATTAAAGTGACATCAACAAAGATTCAATATCTTCCTTCTTCTCCAAACTATCTGGTATATTATATTTGTTTTATATGCATTGTTTTACATCGATCATAAGTAACTCAGCGTTTTTTCTGGGCTCGCTAATCTATCTCTTCTACCCCTTTTATCTTGATTTGTTTTCATGAAAGCAACCCACTTGAATCATTGGTATGTCTAAGTCAAGCTCTGTTCTTGAAGGCACATGAGGATTGGTGTTAAATTTTAAATATTTATTTCAAAAATACAAGTATTTTTAAATTATTTTTATTCCATACTTGCTTCCTCGCTTGATGGTTTAACATTTTATTTTTAATATTGTGTAAAGAAAAATTTTCAGTCTTTAAAACAAAATCATCTTATTTGTTTTACTTGAACACTCAAAGGAGATTTTGTGTTTTGCTTATGACTAGAGTGAGGCATTAAAACTCTCTTGAGAAATTTAAATAGTTGAGTTAAAAGATTAGAGAGCCCGGATCTTTTTTATACTTTAAATCATAACAAAATCACTCTCAAAGCATTTTCTAAAAGATCACTTTCTCTAAAACCTTTTCCAAGTTTTAAGTTTTCATTAAATCATCTCTCTACTCTCCATTCTCTTTTCGCATTAAAAAAAATACCAACACCATTCTTTGCTTTTGAAACAATATATCGAAAAGTTTTCATCGCATTCCTCCTCGTGGATCACGACCAGTTAGCCCAAAGCTACATGGTAATTCTCAGTGCATTTACTTGCAATCAAATTTTTGGCGTCGTTGCCGGAGAGGAAATGGTATAATTATTTTTTAACCAGTTTGATATCTTGTTTTAGGGCCATCAAGAAATCAGATTTTGCGCTCAAGCATTGTAAGAGAAGACTTGCTATTCTGTGCACCTACTCTAGAAAATAGGAATAGAATTTCAAGAAATTGTAGCGCAAAAACTTAAAAATTTTTAGACCACTAAAAACTCTTTTTTGCAGGATATATTGCCTTGCAAAAATACAGTTTTTTGTGTTATTTCTGCTATATTTGATATTCATATACCATGTCCAATAGTAATCTGATTGATTGTCAATTGCTTAAAAAAACGTTTAGACTTGCATTCTAGGCATTTGTCTAATTACATTTCTTTTACAATTATTGTTGAAAAAGCTTGAGATAACATACGTTTGCACAACATCTAACATAGGAACATTTTTGGGTGATTTATTTGCTTTTTATTGTTACTTGCTTTATACTTGCACAATCTATCTTTAGGGCAAAACCAAACACAAGATAAAGTGGGGGAGTCATTACCCTTTCTTAGCCCACAAGCTGTCTCCAAGCACGCACAACCTAAGCCTAACTTAAAATCTAATTGACGTTGGCCTTAGGACCAGCTCGAACTCATTAGGAGATTATCCTAAGGGGAAGGTGTTAGAATTTGACTCCTGCCAAATTAGTGTCAAAGGACAGGGATTGAGGGGTGAAATCCCATAGGCTGGTGGTTTGGCTTAATTAGGCCCGTCACTTTTGCACGGATACCTCTCGCCAATCTTGCCGTGACCTGGCTGATTAGCTTGTGATCAAAGTCTGCATTGTACCTCCTATGGACAATCAACCAGTTAGGAGTTGTATAGGTCAAGGTTACCTTAAACTAGGCTTGGTTGCTTTTTCTTGTTGACTATTAGTGAACTTGTTTGTGGTAGTGTTTGTATATGCAAGTGTGGTCGAGAGACCGAATCACATCTAGGTTAACTAGAAACACATCACCATCCAAGTAAGAATCCAAATCAGATCCGATTATCACTCAACCGACATCTTTACAGGATAGGTTCTATTCCATTAGAACCACACTTCCATCTTGCATCCAACTTCCATCGGTTGGTGAACACAACTTTGAGCTTAAGCCTTAGTTCGTCAAGACACTCCCTAAGTTTCATGGCTTAGAGTCTGAAAATGCTTATTTCTTCATAAGAGAATTTGAGAAAGTATGCTTAATGATGAAAATCTCACACTTTGTAGATGGATGCTATTAGGTTAAGATTTATCCCATTTGCTTTTAAGGACAGCCAAGAAATGACTTTATAGCTTAGCGGCCGGCTCTATCACATCGTGAGATAGCTTCGTCAAGGTCTTCTTGAAGAAATTCTATCCAATCTATAAGACTGCTCTCATTAGGAAGAACATCATGTAATTTAAGTAAGAACCTAATGAACTATTTTGGAGGTACTTTAAACGCTTCAAAAACCTCCTTGTCCAATGTCCTCATCATAGAATAGAGAAATAGCGACAATGTCAAATTCTATAGACGGCTTAGATTACTCAACAAAGACCCTCTTAGAAACCATGTGCCAAGAGGATTCTTGCAAAAGGATGAAAATGAAGGATGTGATTTATATGAGAATCTAGCTGAAAAGACCATCAAATGGGAACCAACTAATGAAAACTCTAGGAATTCAAACTCCATCTCTTCAAAAGGAGGTTTCCATTCAATTGACTCATTCATACCTACCGAGGTTAGAATAACAAACCTAGCGAAAAGACTGAAAGTTTTAAAACTAAAGAATCAAGTCCAGTCAACTAAGTCAGCCCAAACTAATTATCATGAATCATGTGTTTGAGGAGTGTCTAGTATTCCAAGCTAAGCAATAATTTTCTGGACTGATAAATGTGGCCTTTTCAAGGCCCTACAATAATTCCTACGCATCAATGTAAAATCCTGGCGGGAGAAATCACCAAAATTTCTCATGAAGCTAAAACAATAATGACCACTCAAGGTCAAATCATTCAAACCACTCCCAACATTCCAGTCATCAACTCAAAATTTCAAATTACCACCAAAATTCTTCCAACCATCAACCAAATTTTCCCAATTATCAACAAAACTTTTCCAACTAAGCTCCACAATCTTCCTTCCAAAAAGAATGACTGATTTTGAGAAGAATATGGAAAGGTACATGAAGAACCAAGTGAAAAACACCTAGAGGGGGGGTGAATAGGTGTAATTGCTAATCTAAGAAACTCAATGCAAACTAAGTGCGCTAAATGCGGAAGCTAATGCAAATTATGCACAAACTAATACAATACAACAAGTGTAGCCGAATTCCCCTTGCGAGGCTCTGACTAACTCCCCTTGATTCCCCTTGAAATGGGTTGAGGCGCTATGTGAAGCTCTTGTTGGATGAGTACAAGTTAGGCACACACACACAAGCAATCCAAGCAATATGAAATATGCACAATCAAGCCAAGCATATAAGAATGAATTGCACTATAAAAGATGCAAGGCAACACAAGTAATGTATAAGATATGAATGAATCAATGCTCAACACAAGCAAGTATGATATGATGATGAGTATGATGCTTTGCACAATAATATGAGAGAGAGTTAGAGAGACAATGGATCAAAACGCAAACACCAAGATTTGTTTCGAGGTTCGAGCACCTTGCTCTACATCCCCGCCTACACCACCGTGTAGGATTTCCACTATCTCAACTCCCACCGAGGGAACCTCTACCAAAGAGGATTTCTTACAACTCTAGGAGTACCTAACTCCTCTCTCAATACAACCTCCACCGAGGCCAACAACAACCAACAACAACACCTCTACCGAAGAGGCTCACAACCAATCTCAATCACCTCACACTTGAGGGATACAAAACAATCACCCGATCACCTCTACCTAAGAGGGATACAACAAGAATAAGGGTGTACAACTTAGAGGTTACAAACAACAACCTCAAAAACTCTCTCTTTCTTTCTTTTTCCACAAAACAAAGATCCTAATAGTTTAGGATAGTATGATATAGCTCAAGTGTGGAATCAAAGTGTTTTTGGAAACAAGCAACAAAGAAAAACTACTTGGGAAATCTCTTGTATAAGATAGAGAATGAAATACCAATCAAAATCCCAAAACCCTAGCTTTCTTTGATTTTCCAAAAAACCAAAAACAAATAAGATGAAATCTTTTTGGCTTAAAAACCCTTTTAAAAACTCTTTTAAACACTAGAGAAAGTCTGGAATTTTTAGCTCTCAAAATCTTAGCCAAAACAATGGAGAAATGGGGTATATATAGCCCCTAGGAAAAACTAGCCGTTAGGCTGATGTGGCAGTCTGACCAACTGCCGGTCGACCGGTCCGGTCGACCGCCAACGGTCAAAAATGTGACCGTTGGGCAATAGCGGTCGACCGGCCCGGTCGACCGAAACATCCTGAGAGTTGAACTCTCAACTCGGTCGACCGGTCCGGTCGACCGACTACAATGTGTAGCCAGCGTGCACGTCTGTGCACATCGGTCGACCGACCCGGTCGACCGGCCACATGGTGCGGTCGACCGGTCCGGTCGACCGAACTGGCCTGGCAGGCACAGTGCAGAACTGCACAAATACGGGATTTGAAAATAGGTCTTTTCACTCAATAAAAATCCCATAAATTCACAGTAAATCTAAAAAATAGTTTTAATCACAATAAAAACTGTTTTTATAAAAATATGTTTTTCTAAAACTTGTTTTATCATTTTACTTTGATAACCAAACTTGTGATAAAAATTTCAAGACATATATATCAACATATCAATTCATTTTTGAGTCTTGCAAATTTTATCAAAAACAAAACCTTGTATTTTGTCAAACTTGATTTTTCCAAAACATGAATAGGGATATCAAAATAAGTTTGTTTACCAAGTTAAAGCATGTATGTATAAATAGAAAACATCTACTATACATATAACATATGTAAACTTGTTTTGATCTATTATTCATGAAAACCAAAAATCAAATCATAAAACGTGTGTGTTTTGTGTTCACTTGAGCATATCAACTAAACTAAGCTTTACAAATATGGATCTAAAACTCTATCTAAACTAGGATACCTAAGTCTTCTTGACGATCTTCATCTTCAAGTAGACTCGGTCCAAACTCTGTGATTCTCCAAGTGCAAATGTATGATCTTTAAGCTTTGGCACCGGAATCATCATGAATAGCTTCTAATCATCTTGTTGAAGCTAATCACCAGCCTAATATCCTGTTAATGATCTGAAACTTAGAAACACAAGAATATTAGTAAACATAACTACATGAGTTGATCATCATCAAACTAGAGTGGAAGGCCATTGGGCCAACAATCTCCCCTTTTTGATGATGACAAAACTCATGGAGTTATATATGCATGGATTAAAGATAAGCTTCAAGGAAGCTCCCCCTTAACTCATGCATAGGGATAAACAATAAATATATGCAATGAATATTAAACATGAAACATGCATATGCATAAACAATAAATGGTTCTAGATATCAAATGGAATATTCAAAACAAAATAATCTCTAGATACCAATTACAAAGCAAACTCTATAAATCAATTAAACTTAATATTCTTGAGATTCTTGAGATTAAAACATAATATATGCATAAACATAAGCATGCATATAAAACTTCATAAATACTTCTCCCCCTTTTTGTCAATCATCAACAAAGGGGTAATCAAAACCATAAATAAAACGAGGGGTAAAAATCTTTCTCCCCCCTTTTGTCAATCAAAACAATGCAAACAATGTTCTCCCCCTTTTTGTCTAAAACAAAAACAAAGTCAATAAGGGGTGACAACAAATATGATATCAATTAGAAAATATGTCAATGAAGCATCTTGATACCAATAAACAAGAATCAATATATGTTATATGCTATATACATTCATGAAGAGGAAGACGCTAAGTTAGCTTCTCTACACATATGCATTACATGAAGAAGGGATGACAAGCCCCAATTCACATAACACATATTATGTAATGCATAAGAGGAGATGTGAAGCTCCCCCTACACACGTATATCATATAAAGAAGAGTTGTCAAGCTCCTCAATTTATAATATACTCAACATGAATCTATATGTAAGAGAGATGTTAAGCTCTCCTTGCATATAGGAAATACAAATCAAAACTTTGAATATTTTCTTTAAACAAAATTTTGAAAATACCAATTGTAATTAAACATAACAAATTACCAATTGTAAAACAACATAACAAATTTTGAATGTCTAAACACAAATTTTGATACAATTGTAAGAATATATTTCATTTTGAAAATATATAAACAAATTTGATGTTGATATCATATGTTCAAAATAACAACTTTTAATCATAAAGAGTGGGAGTACAAATACTAATTGAAATACAAAATCAAATTTTCTTCCCCTTTATGAAAAACAAACTAAAGACATGCATAGTCTTGATAACAATTTAAAAGTAATCAATTTAAACAAAATTGAAACTCAAGCACTAGCATAAACACAAACATATATATGTATGAAAAATAGATACCAATAGAAATTGATATACTTGAAATTTAAAGCATACATACATACAAAACATATATGAGTATACAAGAAGATCAAAATGATACCAATTGAAAGAGTTCAATGATACCAATTGACATAACAATAAGTTCAAGTGTATACATCATATTATCTACCACCCAATCATAATTCAAGTTTTAAAGATTTTCAATTTAGGGCATACATGAACATGATCTCCCATCCTACCGCCCTTTGAAGGTAGGGGTTTTCAAAGATAGATTTGAAAATTGTAGTTTTGTTTGAAAAACTCTACCAAGATGAAGAACACCGCAACTAGTTAAAAGGAAAAATTTGTTAACTAGTACGAAATCCTTCAAGTAAGGAATAAAACAAAAATGAAATTCACATGATAATCATCACTCTAACCAATAAAGCATAACTCATGAGAAACAAAACATGAGCAATAGATATGAGTGTACAAATAATATGTGAAGATCATAATCATGAAAAATATTTTCATTAAGCTCAATTAATCCTTAAAACACGAAATCATCAAAACTATCTAATCTTCAAGGCATATGTATGTCTAATACAAACTAATGTATACATACATATCCAAAACATAAAGAGTCCACAAGATATATGCATTAAGGCACGTGGCTCAAAAAGGATACTCATGTATAGTCAATAGTTTGGATAAGATGGACATATACATGAAGTTAAATATTGACACATAAACATGAAAATCATGAAAACATGAAAAGCATGAAAAGTATGAAAATTTAGCTTTTCAATAAAACAATTTGATACCAATTCTTTTCAAGGTATATGTATGATTTGTCAACACAAGAAGTATACATACATATCCCTTAAACACACTTTGAGTCCATAATAGATATTTGCATGAAAGGCAAATGACTCAAGGGGTATACATGTATATCTTCAAGTTTGGCAAAATACACATATACATGAAATGAAAACTCATAAAAACAAATATCAAAAATGGAATACAAGTTTAAAATGTATGAATCATCAAAACTAGACTATACTAGCACATCTAATGGGAACAAACAAGCATTCAATCCCAAACATATATAGATTTGTTTGTAGCCCACTCTATGTACAAGTATATAACTAGTCTTAATGAAAACTAACATCTAAACATATATTCAAAACATGAAGCATCAAAAACACATATAAAAAATCATCATGATAAAAGTCATCATGGAAAACTAAAACATGATTATTATGTAAATTCACATGTATTAGATTCATGATGTACATTATAGCTTAAACAAAAGTGAGAACACTAATTATGGGTTCATATAAGCATGTGTGTCTCAAATACTATATATGTATGTCAAGGATCTAATAAACATGGAATGAACATACTAATCCATAGACATCAAAAACATGCTACAAACAAAGAATATTAAAAGCATGTAATAAATAATACGGAGTTAGGAATTGTTACCAAAACCTAGAGGGCAACTCTCCTTGTCTCCAAAACTTGGTGGTCCTCTCCACCATGTCTTCCCTTGAAAGTGATGCATCCAATAGATTTCCTTTAAGTACGGAACGCATCCACTCCAAGGTGTCTTCACTCTCACGTCATGTGAGAGCCCACACCTACATCATAAACAATAGGAGGGGTGGTCTTTGGTACCCATACTCTTTTGGGTCCATGGGGGTTAGTCCCTTCTCTAACCCAAACAAATTTCTTTGCTAAATTAGTAGTATGTAATCTATCAAAACAAAATTTAGCAAGGTGGCCCTTACGTCCACAATGTGTACAAGTGTACACATGAGCATACATGTGAGGAGTGTGTCCGTGTGGAGCATGTGTATGCCGTGGAGGGTGTGCATGCATAGAAGTTGGAACTTGTTTCTTTCGAACCAAGGTTTCCAACCGTGAGTGGTTCATGGCACATTGGCTCATAGTGGAGCCCAAACAATCCATTTTCTTCTTTAACAAATTTATATCATTCTCAAGCATAGAAGAAGTGGAACATGCAATGGGTGATTTAGGTGAAACTACCCTAGCATGGCAAACATGAGAATCAATCTTATTATGTAAAACATTATTTTTCTCTAAACAAGCATTCAAGTCATTTGAAATAGAAATAATTTTGTTTTTCAAAGCAACATTCTCTTTTAAAACAAAATCAATTTTAGAAGACAAGTTTTCATTCTTCTTTAAAAGGTTTTCACAATCATTTTTATTTTTCAAAAATTCATTTTCTTTTAATACAAGATTAAGTTGAGATCTTAATGAATCCCTATCATTAGAGATCTCCTCTTTCTCTTGCAAAGCAATATTAAGTCTAGAATTCAAACACTTATTTTCTTTTTCTATTCCTAGACTTTTCTTTTTCAAAATCTTATACTTCTCAATTAATTTCTCACAAACAATTGAAAGTTCTTCATTCAAAGCATGTGGATCAACAATATCATTTCTTGAAGAACTAGCATCATCATCACTATCTAATGGAGTTTCCGAGTGTACCTCAAGGGAGTCATTCCCTTGGACCATGTAGCATATAGAGTTAGATTCTCCACTAGATTCCCCTTCTTGGATTTGGACTTGAAGCTTGGAGGTGTTGGTGGTTGTCAATTTGTTCCACACTACAAAAGCGGAATCAAAGTTAGAAACACATAAAAGATAATCTTTAGATAAAGTGCTTCTAATTGCCTCTAGGGCTTGTGCATTGGCCCCTATATGATTGCAATCACCAAGATAACATCTCTTGGTGGCCGCAAGGAAAACATGCAAACCTAGGGTCTTTAGGTACATGGACATCCTATACTTCCAAACATCAATGTTGGAAGGGTCAAAGCTAGGTGGGGTCATGAAGTCCATGGTAAACTATATATGAATGTGCAAACAAACAAATGCAAATGAGATTAGCAAGCAAATGGATCACTCCTAGGATGTTAAGCCTAAGTATCAGGAGCACTAGCTCTGATACCAATTGAAAAACACCTAGAGGGGGGGTGAATAGGTGTAATTGCTAATCTAAGAAACTCAATGCAAACTAAGTGCGCTAAATGCGGAAGCTAATGCAAATTATGCACAAACTAATACAATACAACAAGTGTAGCCGAATTCCCCTTGCGAGGTTCTGGACTAACTCCCCTTGATTCCCCTTGAAATGGGTTAAGGCGCTATGTGAAGCTCTTGTTGGATGAGTACAAGTTAGGCACACACACACAAGCAATCCAAGCAATATGAAATATGCACAATCAAGCCAAGCATATAAGAATGAATTGCACTATAAAAGATGCAAGGCAACACAAGTAATGTATAAGATATGAATGAATCAATGCTCAACACAAGCAAGTATGATATGATGATGAGTATGATGCTTTGCACAATAATATGAGAGAGAGTTAGAGAGACAATGGATCAAAACGCAAACACCAAGATTTGTTTCAAGGTTTGAGCACCTTGCTCTACATCCCCGCCTACACCACCGTGTAGGATTTCCACTATCTCAACTCCCACCGAGGGAACCTCTACCAAAGAGGATTTCTTACAACTCTAGGAGTACCTAACTCCTCTCTCAATACAACCTCCACCGAGGCCAACAACAACCAACAACAACACCTCTACCGAAGAGGCTCACAACCAATCTCAATCACCTCACACTTGAGGGATACAAAACAATCACCCGATCACCTCTACCTAAGAGGGATACAACAAGAATAAGGGTGTTCAACTTAGAGGTTACAAACAACAACCTCAAAAAACTCTCTCTTTCTTTCTTTTTCCACAAAACAAAGATCCTAATAGTTTAGGATAGTATGATATAGCTCAAGTGTGGAATCAAAGTGTTTTTGGAAACAAGCAACAAAGAAAAACTACTTGGGAAATCTCTTGTATAAGATAGAGAATGAAATACCAAATCAAAATCCCAAAACCCTAGCTTTCTTTGATTTTCCAAAAAACCAAAAACAAATAAGATGAAATCTTTTTGGCTTAAAAACCCTTTTAAAAACTCTTTTAAACACTAGAGAAAGTCTGAAATTTTTAGCTCTCAAAATCTTAGCCAAAACAATGGAGAAATGGGGTATATATAGCCCCTAGGAAAAACTAGCCGTTAGGCTGATGTGGCAGTCTGACCAACTGCCGGTCGACCGGTCCGGTCGACCGCCAACGGTCAAAAATGTGACCGTTGGGCAATAGCGGTCGACCGGCCCGGTCGACCGAAACATCCTGAGAGTTGAACTCTCAACTCGGTCGACCGGTCCGGTCGACCGACTACAATGTGTAGCCAGCGTGCACGTCTGTGCACATCGGTCGACCGACCCGGTCGACCGGCCACATGGTGCGGTCGACCGGTCCGGTCGACCGAACTGGCCTGGCAGGCACAGTGCAGAACTGCACAGATACGGGATTTGAAAATAGGTCTTTTCACTCAATAAAAATCCCATAAATTCACAGTAAATCTAAAAAATAGTTTTAATCACAATAAAAACTGTTTTTATAAAAATATGTTTTTCTAAAACTTGTTTTATCATTTTACTTTGATAACCAAACTTGTGATAAAAATTTCAAGACATATATATCAACATATCAATTCATTTTTGAGTCTTGCAAATTTTATCAAAAACAAAACCTTGTATTTTGTCAAACTTGATTTTTCCAAAACATGAATAGGGATATCAAAATAAGTTTGTTTACCAAGTTAAAGCATGTATGTATAAATAGAAAACATCTACTATACATATAACATATGTAAACTTGTTTGATCTATTATTCATGAAAACCAAAAATCAAATCATAAAACGTGTGTGTTTTGTGTTCACTTGAGCATATCAACTAAACTAAGCTTTACAAATATGGATCTAAAACTCTATCTAAACTAGGATACCTAAGTCTTCTTGACGATCTTCATCTTCAAGTAGACTCGGTCCAAACTCTGTGATTCTCCAAGTGCAAATGTATGATCTTAAGCTTTGGCACCGGAATCATCATGAATAGCTTCTAATCATCTTGTTGAAGCTAATCACCAACCTAATATCCTGTTAATGATCTGAAACTTAGAAACACAAGAATATTAGTAAACATAACTACATGAGTTGATCATCATCAAAACTAGAGTGGAAGGCCATTGGGCCAACACCAAGAGTCCCTCATGCAAGGAATATAGAGGTTAGAGGTTCAAATGAGCCAATTAGCCAATCTACAGAATGAGAGAGTAAAGGGTACCTTACCCAATCGCCAGTAATGAATCTTAAGAATTCCCAACAAGCCTATTTGGCTGAGGATCAACCGTTGAATCAATGTAATGTTGTTCATACATTAAGGTCGGGAAAGAAAGTTGATAATTAAGTATCTACACCACCCAATCTCATTCAGCACAATAACACACAAGCATCCACTTCATCTAGTTCCAATCTATCCTAATCTGATGAGTCTGAAAAAGACAACTCAGTCAGTCAGGAGCATAAGCCTATAACACCATTTCAAAATAGGCTGAAGAACAATATGAAAAATTCACACATGGATAAGATAATTGAGATCTTCAATCAAGTGAAGATAAATGTGCCACTTCTTGATGCAATCCAATAAGTCCCATCCTAAGAAAAATTTCTTAAGAACATGTGCACTAAGAAGAGAAAGACTAATGTACCCAAGAAAGTCTTCTTAGCTACTAACATTAGTGAGCTATTATCGGGTCTGATCCCTATCAAGTACAAGGATCTGGGTTGTCCCACCATTTCTTGCACTATAAGACAAGCCGAGATTAGTCATGCACTTCTTGACTTGAAAGCAAATATCAACTTGCTCCCTTTCTCAGTTTATCCATAATTCGGGTTAGGCAATCTTAGTCTAAATCGAGTCACTATTCAATTGGTTGATCGTTCAGTGAAAGTTTTCAAGGGGTAAATTAAAGACCTCCTTATCCGAATAGGAGAGTTTATCTACCCAATAGATTTTATTGTTCTTAAGACCCAACCTATATCAAATCCTAGCTCTCAAGCTCCCGTTATTTTAGGGCATCTGTTTCTTGCGATAGCAAATGCGATCATTAATTGTAGGAACGGATCCATGAGGTTGATCTTTCGAGACATGACTAAAGAGGTCAATGTCTTCAACCTAAAAAACAACCTCATAAGATAAGCGACTAAACGTTTGAGGTAAACTTCATTGAGAACAATTGTGATGAAGAAAGTGAAGGTATAGAGAATGAGTCTCTGTTCCTTGATAAATTATTTAAGAATGAATGCGATTATATTAGTGAGAAGGCATATGTTGGAGACCCTAAATTTAGAGTCCCCTTTAAAAAAAAGAAAATTTGATTTGAATATCTTCACTTTGATGAGCCAATCAAAAATATATCGCATGAGAATATAATTAAAAAACCTCCAATTGACCTAATCTTTGAAAATTCTTTGAAGAAGAACTCATGTATTTGGATGAACCGACTAGGGATATTTTGGTGATTTACACACCTTCAGGAAAAAGTGTTGATTTAAGTTTTGAGGAGATATATGAAACTGAATTAGAATTTCAAGGCATTTATAGTGACGAAGTTCCAACTGAGAAGTATGATGGTGAACAATTTTTGAATAATAGATGTAGACAAATAAGGAAGAAAAGCTTAAAGAAGGTGAGACTGGGGAGGAAGAGAGCTAAAATGACAAAAAGATTGATCTCCCCATTGTGTCCTATAAAGAGACCTAAAAAGATATAAGTGTGGGAGAAACATGATATTGTACATATTTTTATATTATATTTTTTTATGCACCTCTTTTTAACTTTATTTCATGCATTCATGCATTACAACCATACATTGAGGATAATGCATGAGATAAGTGTAGAGGAGGGCTTTAACATGACTAATATAACTATAAAAAAAAAGAAAAAAAACTTTTTGAAAAAAAGAACAATATTTTGACATATTTTTTGTAAGAAATTAAATCAATTTTAAGGAATAGGAGAATCATAATTAGGATTTCTTATACTTGGTCAAAGTAAGATGACTTGTTTGATTTTTAGGGTTAGGAAAAAAATTGAAAAAGTAATTTAGTCTTGAGCTTTACCTTGATGAAATATGCATGCTTCACACTTAGGATTCAAACACAAAGATTCTTATGCCTTATAGAAATATGTGTATATATATGAAAAATAAACAAATCTAATTATTGATTACCTAGGTGCTTTGGCCTAAGCAAGCCTTGGTGTTTATGCAAAATATGATTTAGATAAGTTTGAAATATATATATATATAGATATATCAAAAAAAAAATCCTCCGATTAAGCTGGGTACTTGTGCCTCATAAAGCATAAGTATTCACGCCTAAAAGTAGTACATCTTATAAATAAAATTCTTAGTTTTGTGGCCTTATTTGCTCGAGACCTTAAGTCCTTGGGGTGTTTTGTCACTTGGTGCCTTAAGACCGTCTGGTTTGGGTGTCACAACCTAAAGGCTCATTACGTGAGCAGATTAGAAAGCCTAATAGAACTAAGGAACAACCACTACCAAAAATAAATAAATAAATAAAAGCATAAGAGTTAGAATTAAAGAACCCTTAGTCAAAATTTCACGGTCACAAAGGTGCATATGACTTAGGGTAAAGTAATAGATTAGATGAGAAATACAATTTGACTCCTTATTTTGATTGATAACATATTTTTGAATAGAGACTAAGTTTAGGAATGAAAAGTTCGATTTTTCTATAACTTATAGATTACTTAGACTCTTACAATAATACTTCAAATATTTTCTTTCTTTTCAAAATACTTTTCAAAAATACTAACACTTTTCTTTCTTTATGGATTTTGTGGGTGTAATTCACTGAAAACCCTCACGTGATAAAACTCGTCCTCTAGGGGTAACTTAGAGGTTTAACGGCTTGTTGTACATACTCAGTGCAATCGAGTGACCTGCGAAAGTCGTCTAATAATTTCTTAGGATTAGTTTTGATGTTTTGCTCGAGGGCGAGCAGAAAGATAAGTGTGGGGTGTGATTGGTCACGTATATTGCATATATAATGTCACATTCTCATAATTATTGTCTAATAAATCATGTATTTATTCTTATATTCTTCTTTATAAAATGCAGGCCCATTACTGAAGGAGAGGGAACGAAAATGAACCCAAAAGCCTATTAAAATTCTGATTTAATTCAAAATTAATTCAAATAAAAAATCAGGGCAAATCAAAAAAATAAAATCAGTTGATCAATCAGTTAAATCAGATCTCTACAAATCAAGTGGTTTAAGCCAAAAATTAACAGAAGAATCGTTAAAATCAAAAGATCAAACGATATATCTTTTTGGATAAACGAATGAAAAACAGTGAGGCAAGAATCTGCTCCCAAGATGTGGCCATCTGGCCACATCCTAGTCGCGGATCCGCGGGTCTGTTGCAACAGATGGGGGAGCGTTTTGCTCCCATATCTTTGTACGCTCTCCACCGTTTGATTTTTTTTCCTATAAATACTGCATATTATAGAGAAGGAGGCACCGAAGACTAGTTTAATTTTTAGCTTTATTTTTAGGATTTAGGATCATTGTTAGATAGTTTATGAGAAATTGTATCTCATTTTTGTTTTTGTAGTTCAGTTCAGAAATAAGTGAGGGCGAGAAAGAGTGATTATAATCCGATATTAAAGTGACATCAACAAAGATTCAAGCTCTTCCTTCTTCTCCAAACTATCTGGTGTATTATATTTGTTTTATATGCATTGTTTTACATCGATCATGAGTTGCTAAGTGTTTTTTCTGGGCTCGCTAATCTATCTCTTTTACCCCTTTTATCTTGATTTGTTTTTATGAAAACAACCCCACTTAAATCATTGGTATGCCTAAGTCAAGCTCTGTTCTTGAAGGCATATGAGGATGGGTGTTAAACTTTAAATAGTTATTTCAAAAACACAACTATTTCTAAATTTTTTTATTCCATACTTGCTTCCTTGCTTGATGGTTTAACATTCTATTTTTAATATTGTGTAAAGAAAAATTTTCGGTCTTTAAAATAAAACCATCTTATTTGTTTTACTTGAACACTCAAATGAGACTTTGTGTTTTGCCTATGACTAGAGTGAGGCATTAAAACTCTCTTGAAAAAATTAAATAGTTGAGTTGAAGATTAGCGAGTCCGAATCTTTTTCATACTTTAAATCACAACAAAATCATTCTCAAAGTATTTTCTAAAAAAATCACTTTCTCCAAAATCTTTTTCAAGTTTTAAGTTTTCTTTAAATCATCTCTCTACTCTCCATTCTCTTTTCGCATTAAAAAAAACACCAACGCCATTCTTTGTTTTTGAAATAATACATTGAAAAGCTTTCATTACATTTCTCCTCGTGAATCACGACCCGTTAGCCCAAAGCTACACGGTAATTCTCATTGCATTTACTTGCAATTAATTTGCTTGTCTCCTTACATCCAGATCAGGGTATTGCATACTTTGATACAGATGAGTCTTACTATAGGTGCAGACCCTTAGTAGGGACTACTGGTGGAATGTGATATCGAATAAGAAAATAAATAAATATTAGCCAAGTCTTGATTAAATCGAGCCGTAAGGATACCTTTAGGAAATTAGTTATGGGATAGGAGATTTAAGGAAGATATATATATATATATATATATATATATATATATATATATATATATATATATATATATATATATATATATATATATATATATATATTGTATCGGATGAATTTAAAAAATATTGATGTTATAGCGAATTATAATGATATGTTTGTTGAGGTTATTATTTACGTAAGAAATTGATATAGTTCTATTCTTTATCGTATAAATGGAATGTATAAATGCACTTCATTGTTTCTAATTTGTGTTAAAGAAATGAAAATATGGAATTCCTACGAATAAAATGTGAAACTTGTTTAAATTTCTGTAGTTTCATTTAATATGTGCATTTATATATATGTAATGACAGTAAAAGCAAATTCTTATTTGCTATAAGGGCATATAAATATATTTGAATTTACCACCGCTAGAGGAGTCATTGGAAGATAGTGCTACACATTACAGTGATGTTGGGAGTATCCATCCCATGAGAAATTTCGAGGGATCAGGAACATGAATGTAAGGGAACCAAGGAGCCCCCAAGAATATGTCAGGCTGGTTAGCTCAGTTAGTAGCGGGAGGTATTAATAATAATCTCCATTGAGCTCTGGAACATTTCCAAAAAAATGAAACCACTAGTGTTCAAAGGAGAGGCGGATCCCTTGCAAGCTGAAGGTTGGCTCCTTCAGATAGAAAAATTTTGAACGTGATGAATTGCACTGAAGAACAAAAAGTGCCCTTCTCATCTTTCCTGTTTCAGAAGGAAGCGAAGCACTGGTGACAGATGATTGATAGAGAAAAAGAGAGTAAAAAGTAAAAGTTAATGTCAAGAGGTTTTTCTGTTTTCTCGCAATTAAGTCGATGTAGAAAGCGCTAAACAGGTCGATCCGCAGAGATGCGATGCAAGCTTTTTGATACGTTCTCTCTGTATAAAACTTGGAAAGAAAAGATGATGATTATAAAATAGTTGATTTAAATAGAAAAAGAAATTATAGCCAACAAATCATCTACCATAACCAAGCATTATTCTATGAAGAATAAATATCATATTGAACTTATAAAGATTAATCCTAGAGTGTTACTTCAAATTCAAGCAAGAAAAGTAAGATAGAAAGCAAACCCTAATTAAAATATACTAGATAAAGTTAAACATTAGTTTATCAAAGTCTCAAGATATAGCATAAGAAAAGTTGTTTAAAACTTAACATTATGTTATCAAAGTATCTAAGTATAAACCAAGAATTACCATTAAATAACATACCCTAAAGTTAGTTTAAGTTAATTCATCACTAATCTTCAATAATTATTAACTGATCTTAGGGTATCAAATAGGCATAGAGTTTAATCAATTTCTCTTATAGAACTAGGTTTTAATTGGTGGAAAGATTAGCAAACTATGAGAGAATTAGTTACTCATATTCACGGTAGAATTAAGCATGGTATTTAAAAGTTGCATAAAAGAAATTGAATTAGAATTGAATAACACAAATTAAAATAGCAAAAAGTGATATAAAAAAAATAAGAACTTTTATTGAATTTGTCACCAATCCAATACAAAAGCCTTCTTTCTTTACAAATCTTCTTCTACGTAGAAAAACTAGAAAATAAAATGAAAATTCGAAAAGAAAAAATGATCTAAAGAAAATCCTAAACTTGATTCTCTGAGATGCCTCTCCTCTGTTACTCATCAGGGGTATTTATAAGGGATTACAGAAGAAGAGTCCCAGTAGAATATATCCCCCAAACCTCCACTATGCAGCCACAAAAATGCAGCATTTCCGCGGCAAAAAGCTGCAAAACGCAACTTTTGAAGGGTCAGGGCACGCGCTTTGGCGCTCAGCTTCATCCGTCCATCCATCTGAAAATCTATCCTTAAATTCCTCATTTGAATTTGGAATTTAAAATAACCTTGTTTCCTATATAGCTTAGGAAACAAGTTATCTATAAATCTGAATTTTAAACTTAAATTCTCTCATTTATCTTTGACTTGGGGATCAAGTAACTTAATTTAAATTGACTTTCTCTTTTATCTCTAATTTAGGATAGGATAATTTCTGAATTAGCTTTAACTTGATGGGCTCTTGGGCTTCTCTTTTAACTTGTAGACTTCTTTTGGGCTCTTTTCTTTTCTTTTTTAATTATAGAGGTCTGGACATTACTAAAAAATGAAAATGATTAAATAGCAGTGCTTTATAAAAAAAATAAATATGAAAATGTGACAAAAATTATGCACTTTTGATTACCAATCACACCCACACACCTATCGTTTACTCGACCACGAGTAAAACAAAAAAGAAAAATTTAAACTAATCTAATCTAAACTAATTCACTTTCGTAGGAATCACGGTTGCACTTAGTACGTGTAACAAGCCATTAAACCTCTAAGTTACTCCTAAAGAACGAGTGTTATCTCGTGACGGTTTCAGTGAATTACACCCACAAAATCCATAAATAAAGAAAACTAAAGTGTGAGTGTTTTCAAAAATTCATTTAGAAAGAGAAAAATATTTGAGAGATTTTTTAAAAACCAAATAATCTATAAGTCTTAGGATCACTTAATTATTCATTCCTATACTTAATCTCGATACAAATATTTATTATCAATTTAGGTTATAATTAAAACTGAATTTCTCACTTAATATATTATTTTATCCTAAGTCACATGCGCCTTTGTAACCGTGAGTTTTCGACTCGGGATTCTTTAATTTTAACTCTTATTGCTTATATATATATATAAATCTTTTTTTGAAAGAAGTTCGAAGTTTTATGACTCCGTTGCTCTTTAAGCACTTTTTTGTAATATGTATAACTCTTCTAATTTTCTTTCGTGTAAGTATCAAGAATTTTTGAGGCCCTCCTACCTAACTAGTTGATTATTAGATGTGTTAATACATATATTATATTCATATATTCTTTTTTTTCAAACTTACCTAATATCTTTCGCGTAAATACCAAGGCTTCCTTAGGCCAAAGCACCAAACTAATCAATAACTGGATTTGTTTTATTTTTTCTTTTCCTTTCTTTTTTTCATATATATATATATATTTATTTTTTTCTAAGGCACAAGAGTCTTTATTTTGAATCCTAAGTTTGTAAGTATATAAAGTATGCATATTTCATTAAGGTAAAAATCAGGACTAAATTACCTTTTTTAATTTTTCTCTTAAACTTAAAAATCAAACAATAATCTTGTTTGACTGAGTATTAAGAAATCATAATCATGAGTTTCCTATTCCTCAAAATTAGCTTAATTACTTACAAGAATAAATCAAAATACCAATTTCTTTTTCAAAAAGTTTTTTTGAAAATTTGTTGTAAATCAACCTATGTTAGTATGTTAGTGAACCATCCCCCATACTAATCTCATACATTGTCCTCAATATATGAATGAAATGTATGAATGCATGAAATAAAGTGTAAGAGAGGTGATGTTACCAATTTGCGCGATTTTTTCCCTCGAGCTCACTTTCTATCATCCCAATGTGTCCTCTTTTGTAGTGAAATTGGAGAGATCAATTTTTTTGTCAACTTAGTGTTCATCCTCTCCAACTTGTTCATCCTGTCCTCAACTTTCTCCCACTCTTCTTCCCTTCACCACTCTATTGGAACTTAGATTTCGATGATAACATTTGTGATGCAGATGCATTGGGGCTCTATCTCAAAAGCTTATACTGAGTTCTAATTGCTCAAGACTACTCAAAGATATTGGTTATTTTTGTGTATTTTTTATAGATTGTTAAAAGCCATGAACACACACAATATAGTCATATAGTCGACTTGTCCTCAAGTCTAGTCGACTAATATATCCTCTAGTCGACTTACTCCTTTATACAGTCGACTAAGTCTTTCCACAGATATATATCCGTTCTCTGTTTATTGACTGTAACCAATTTTAGTCAACTAATACTCTCTGCTAGTCGATAATTGTAGTTTTCAGAGACTTACCATTTTGTATCAGTCTTGATGTAGTCGACTTGATATCTTGACTAGTCGACTAACCCAGGCAAAACTTGTTCTATTAGTCAACCAATCTTATACCCTAATCGACTATAGACAGTTTCTGACTATTAAACAGTTATTGATATCTGGTGTTTATCCAACGTTCTGATTTTCAAATTTGAGTTGATAATTTCCCTAACTAACTATTGATTTCACCTATAAATAGAGATATTTTCTTAGGATGAATACACCAATTAAAAACATTAGTTTTCTGTCCTAAACTCTATTGAAAAATTCTATTTTTCAGAAAACTAGTTTTCACTTTTATTTCTTCACACAATTCCAATTCTATTATGAAGAATTCTGAGAGTCAACCTATAAGAAAACCTTGTTCATGATCATATACAAGTTTCAAGGCTTATAGGATACTTTGTAATCATTCAAAGAGAAGAGTTGTACAAGAGTGTCTTCTTGGTGTTAAGAAGAGTTGTACAAGAGATTGTCTTCTTGTTGAAGAGAAGAGTTGTACAGATTTGACAAAGGTTATTTTGTCAAGTGGTGTATAAGGAGTTGATTTTGGGTGTATCAAAATCAGGATAAGAAAAATCTCAAGCGGGTCGCTTGGGATTGAACGTAGGTCACGAGGACCGAACCAGGATAAAATCTCTCGTGTTTGCATTTGCATGTCTTCTGAGATTTATTCTGTGCCTTTTTTCCTTTCTTGCAAGTATTTTATTTAAACGCTAATCATCTTTGTTTTAGTATTTGTGTTACTATTGTTGTTAGATCCTACATTTAGTATTAGAGCCCTGCATACCCGGTCAACGCCCTACATACAAGGATGGCAATAGAGTTTCCTTCATCATAATTCAAAGAAGGACACTCTACATAACGTCCACCATTATTTGATGGATCAAATTACAACTACTGGAAGTGTAGAATGAAAATCTACTTGCAAGTACTCAACTATAAACTATGGAACATAATAGAAGCACCATGCACCAAACCGACTACTAATTACAATGCATGGAGTAAAAAACAAAATAAGTCTGTCAAACTTGATGCCAAAGCAATGAATGCGCTTTTCTGTGCCTTGAATAAAGAAGAATTCAATTGTATATCAATAGCCAGATCTACAAATCAAATATGGCAGATTTTAGAGGTAACACATGAAGGTACTAATAAAGTTAAAGAATCTAAAATTTCTTTTCTTGATCATAGGTTTGAACTCTTCAAAATGAAGGAGAATGAAACTATTGCAGAAAAGTTTACAAGGTTCACCGACATTACAAATTCCTTAGTAGTCCTTGAAAAGGAATATATTCAAGTTGAAAATGTTAGAAAGATTCTTCGTACACTCACATCAGATTGGAGAAGAAAACTATTGCAATAGAAGAAGCAAATGATCTCTCAACAAAGTCATTAGAGAATCTTATTGACAATTTATTGGCATATGAAGTACAACTTGAAAATAGAAAGAAGGAGGAACAACAACTGCAATCCAAAAAGAAAGTACTTACCTTCCAAACATCCTCAGATATGGACAATTCAGATGCTAATAAAGAGGAGATGGCAATACTCTCAAGAAAATTCAGAAAGTTCTTAAAATAAGATAAGTTTAAAAAGAATAAAGATACTAATGTAATCCTATGTATGCATTCATGTTTAAGAGCTTTCATTGCATATCTATTGTTTTTTTTGTTTATGCATGAGTTAAGGGGGAGCTTCTTTGAAGCTTAACTTTGATCCATGCATATATAACTCCATGAGTTTTGTCATCATCAAAAAGGGGGAGATTGTTGGCCCAAAGGCCTTCCACCCTAGTTTTGATGATGATTAACTCATGTAGTTATGTTTACTAATATTCTTGTGTTTTTAGTCTCAGATCTTATAACAAGATATTAATTGGTGATTGCTTCAAAAAGAGGAGTTTGGAAGCCTTCACTTGGTGATTCCCGTGCCCGAGCATCAAGATCATACCTTTGCACTCGGTGGATCACGTTTGGGATCGAGTCAGCTTGAAGATTGAAGATCGTCAAGAAGACTTAGGTATCCTAGTTTAGATAGTGTGTTTAGATCCATTTGTAAAGCTTAGTATAGTTGATATGCTCAAGTGCACATAACACACACGTTTTATGTTTGGTTTTTGGTTTCATGAATAGTTGATCAAAACAAGTTTACATGGTTTATATGTATAATAGATGTATTCTAGTTATACATGCATGCTTAAACTTCCTATACAAACTTATTTTGACTATCTTATTCATGTATTGAAAAATCCAAGTTTGATAAAAATACAAGTTTTGGTTTTGGTAAAAATGTTAAGACACAAAAATAGTTCATATTGATTGATATTTGAGCTAAACTTTTTATCACATGTTTATATATCAATGCAAAAATATAAAACTATTTTTGGGTATTTTTACAAGACTTAAAAGATTTTTTAGAAATATTTTTTACATGTGTTTCTGTCCCAGAACAGTGGCTGACAGGCCAGGTCGGCCGACCGCACGGGTCAACCGCACCTAAGGCCGGTCGACCCATGAGGTCGACCGACGTGCACAAGCTTGTGCACGTTTGGCAGCCACAGGGACGGTCGGCCGGGCGGCCGACGGACCAGAGAGCTCTGCTCTCTGTTTATTTCGGTCGGCCGGGCGGTCGACCGAGTTGGCCCAACGGTCACATTTCTGACCGTTTGCGGTCGGCCGGTCCGGCCGACCGCTAGCCTGTCAGGCTGACAGATCAGCCTAACGGCTAGTTTCTGGTTTGGCCTATATAAACCCCATTTCTTTAGGGTTTTGGCTAAGATTTTCTGAGCTAATTTTTCCCTACTCTCTGGTTTAAAAAGAAGTTTTCAAAAGAGTTTAAGTGCCAAAAAGATTCATCTTTATTTTTAAAAGTATTTTGTTATTTTCAAAGAAACTAGGTTTTGGGAATTGTTTTTGAGCAAAAATCTCTATATCATTTTTGGTGCTTTTCCAAGAGTTTTCTTTAATCAAAACACTTGTTTTCCACACTTGAGCTATCTTCTATCATATTCTATTAGGATCTTGTTTTGTGGAAAAGTGAAAAGAGAGATTGTTTGTGGTTGAAAGAAACCACTTGTTGCAAACACCCTTGCTCTTGTTGTATCCCTCTTTGGTAGAGGTTGATCGGGTGATTGGTTTGCTCCCTCTTTGGTAGAGGTTGAGTTGGTGGTTTGCTCCCTCTAGTGAGAGGTGGAGTTTGGTTTGTAAACCCTCTTCGGTAGAGGTGTTGGTTGTTGTGTGGTTAAGGGCCTACCCCTCTTGTGTGAGGTGGTGTTTGTATTGAGAGAGGAGTTTGGTACTCCTTGTGTTGTAACAAATCCTCCTCGGTGGAGGTTCTCTCGGTGGGAGATAGTGGATTGGAAATCCTTCACGGTGGTGAAGGCGGGGATGTAGAGCTAGGGGCTCGAACCTCGAAACATATCTTGTTGTTAGCGTTTGATCCATTGTCTCTCTAACTCTCTCTCTCTCTCTTATTTGTGCAAAGCATCATTCATTTCATATCATTCATATTGCTTGTGTTGCCTTGCATTATTTCATATTGCTTATCATCCTTATATGCTTGGCTTACTTGTGTGTGTGCCTCACTTATACTTAACCACAAGAGCTTCATATAGCACCTCAACCCATATTTAGGGGAATCAAGAGGAGTTAGTCCAGAGCCCTTCACGGGGAATTCGGCTACACTTGTGTGTTGTATTAAGTGTGTTGCAATAATTTGCATTAGCTTCCGCATTTAGCGCACTTAGTTTCTAGATTAGCACGTACACCTATTCACCCCCCTCTAGGTGTGCTTTCAGTTTTAAGTGTAACAAACCAGGTCACAAAAGAAGGATTGCCTATTGTTGAAATACAAAGGGAACTTCAAGATCAAAAAGTTCAAAAAGAAGAAAGATTATTAGGCACCATGGGAGAATAGTGATTCATCTTCCTCTTACGAAGAAGAAGCCACTGAAACTACCAATGTCTGTTTTATGGCTCAAGAAGAAGATGAAGTATAAGAATATACTGAATTGTTAGATGCATTTCATGAGTTATATGATGATCTTAAGAATGAAAAGGTTAAAAATAAAGTTTTAATAAAGGAAAATGAAAAGACTCAACAAAGAAAATTCCTTTTTTGTTTCTCAAATTTCTTCTGTAAATTCTCAAAAGGTTGATTTTGAAAAAGTTATATCATCATTGAAAAAGGATAATGAGAATTTCTTAAAAGAGAATGTTTTACTTAAAAGAGAAACTATTTCTTTAAATTCTAGAATTTCTATTTTAGATAAAGAAATATCAAGTTTCAAAATAAATCTGAAGAAATTTTGAAAAATGTGACAAAATTTAATAAAGGAAAGAAAATTTAAATGATTTATTGTCTTATCAAAAGATGTCAAATAATCATTTTGGTCTTGGATTTTCAAAAGACAAAACCTATACATGTTGATCTTAGTTTTTTAAAAAATAATGTTGAAAAATCTACACATGTTTATGAAAAGAATCATAATCCATATAATTCTTTTGTGAAAAGAAATACTGATACTATTTCAAAAGAATTAAGAACAAATATATATGGATTCCTAAAAATTTAAGTATTGTGGATAAAAATGCTTATATTGCATCATTTGTACATCATGTATGAACTCTTGTGATTATGTTTATACTAACAAATGGAAACCAAATTCAAATTGGGTTTGGATTCCAAAAGGTTAATGTTCAGATCATATTATGATGAGTACCATTCAAAATTTTTATCTTATATGTACCTTATAAAGAAAAAATGATTTCTTAATAGAAATTATTTCAAACACTTGATAATGCAATTATTTCAAACACTTGATAATGCAAAATATAATGTATCATATATATATATATATATATATGTATGTATGTATGTATGTCATGATATATTTTTTACAGGGGGAGAACACTTGTTATCTATATTTATTATAACTTGTTCTATGCAGGGGGAGAACATTTTTTGTTATAACCTTTTCTCTGCAGAGGGACTTTCTGTGCACACAACTTGTCATCATCAAAAAGAGGAGAATATTGGAACTTAGATTTTGATGATAATATTGTTGGCCCAAAGGCCTTCCACCCTAGTTTTGATGATGATTAACTCATGTAGTTATGTTTATTAATAATCTTGTGTTGTTTAAGTTTCAGATCATTAACCAAGATATTAGTTGGCGATTAGCTTCAACAAGGTGTTTAGAAGCTTTTCATGATGATTCCAGGGCCAAAGCTTCATGATCACATATTGTCTAGCCCATGGATGGAGTTTTGGAGCAAGTCAACTTGAAGATGAAGATCATCAAGAAGACTTAGGTATCCATAGTTTAGATAGTGTGTTTAGATCCATTTGTAAAGCTTAGTATAGTTGATATGCTCAAGTGCACAACACACAAAAGATTTATGTTTTGGATTTGGTTTTCATGAATAGTTTGATCAAATTGAGTTTACATGGTTTATATGTATAATAGATGTATTCTAGTTATACATACATGCTTACACTTCCTATACAAACTTATTTTGACTATCCTATTCATGTGTTTGAAAAATCAAGTTTGATAAAAATACAAGTTTGTTTTGATAAAATTTGCAAGACTCGAAAATGAATTGATATGATTGATATATGTCTTAAAATTTTTATCACAAGTTTATGTTTCAATACAATATGTTAAAACAAGTTTTGTGGATTTTTCGAAGACTTAAAAGAATTTTCAAAATATTTTTAAACTGGTTTTCTGACCCAGTTTCTGTTTCAGGCTTTAATAAGTCGACTAGTCAAACTGACATAGTCGACTAGGCTGAAGTCGGTCGACCGGGTCGGTCGATCGACGTGCACAAATCTGTGCACGTTTGGAGACACTGGGACGGTCGACCGGAACGGTCGACCGGTCTGAGAGCAGAGCTCTCTGTTTGTTTGGGTCGACCGGGCGGTCGACCGGGATTGCCCAACGGTCACATTTCTGACCGTTGGCGGTCGACCGGGCCGGTCGACCGTCAGCCTGTCAGGCTGCCAGCTCAGCCTAACAGCTAGTTTCTGGTTTGGCCTATATAAACCCCATCTCTTTGGGTTTTTGGTCAAGATTTTCAAGGAGAAAAATTTCTGGTTTCTAAAGTGTTTTAAAACAAGTTTTCAAAAGTGTTTTAGGCTTTAAACTTCCAATTTGATTGTGTTTTTGAAAAATCAAAGAAAACTAGGTTTTGAGATTTTGATTTGATCTTTCATTTTCTATCTTTCAAAAGAGATTTTCCTAGTAGTTTTTCTTTGTTGCTTGTTTCCAAAAACACCTTGTTTCCACACTTGAGCTATCATACTATCCTAATCTATTAGGATCATTTCTTTTGTGGAAAAAGAGAAAAGAAAAGAGAGATTGTTTGTGGTTGAAAGAAACCAATTGCTGTACACCTTATTCTTTGTGTATCCCTCTTAGGTAGAGGTGATCGGGTGATTGGTTTGCTTCCTCTAGTGAGAGGTAGAGTTTGGTTGTAAACCCTCTTCGGTAGAGGTGTTGGTTGTTGTTGTTGTGGTTGTTTGGCTACGGGCCTACCCCTCGGTTGTGAGGTGGTTGTTTGAGAGAGGAGTTCGGTACTCCATTGTTGTAAAAATCCTTCTCGGTGAAGGTTCCCTCGGTGGGAGTCCTCGGTGGACGTTATAGTGGATTGGAAATCCTACACGGTGGTGTAGGCGGGGATGTAGAGCAAGGGTGCTCGAACCTCGAAACATATCATTGTGTTTGCGTTTGATCCACTTGTCTCTAAACTCTCTCTCTTTACATTTGTGCAAAGCATCATACTTCATTCATATCATATTTGCTTGTGTTAAGCATAATTCATATTGTCATATCATATCTATTTGCTTGTGTTGTGCCTTGCATAATTCGCATTGCTATATCTTGTATATGCTTGGTTGTTTGTGTGTGCCTCACTTGTACTTAATCAACAAGAGCTTCACATAGCACCTCAACCCATTCAAGGGGAATCAAGAGGAGTTAGTCCAGAGCCCTTCACGGGGAATTCGGCTACACTTGTTGATTGTATAAGTGTGTTGCAAGAAGTTGCATTAGCTTCCGCATTTAGCGCACTTAGTTTTGCATTTAGTTCTAGATTAGCACTTACACCTATTCACCCCCCTCTAGGTATTTTTTTCAATTGGTATCAGAGCTAGTGCTCCTGATATTAGGCTTAACATCCTAGGAGTGAGATCCTTTGTTTGCTAATCTATTGTTTGCATTTGCTTGTTTGCACACATATAGTTTACCATGGCTTTCATGACCCCACCTATGTTTGACCCTTCCAACATTCATGTTTGGAAGATTAGGATGACCGTTTATTTACAAACCCTAGGTCATAAAGTTTACCTTGCCATTACCAAGGAATCCTTCCTTAGTAATAGCAATCATATAGGGGCCAATGCACAAGCCCTAGAGGCCATTAGAAGCACTTTATCTAAAGAATATCTTATGAGTGTTTCTAACCTTGATTCCGCTTTTGCAGTGTGGAACAAGTTGACAACAACCACCACCACCTCCGAGCTTCAAGTGCAAATCCAAGAAGAGGAATCTAGTGGAGAGTCCGACTCACAATACTTGATGATCCAAGGGAATGACTCCCTTGAGGTACATTCGGAACCCCACTTAGATGATAATGAGTATGCTAGTTCTTCATGTGATGATTATGATGCCCATGCCTTAAATGAAGAACTATCCATTGTTTGTGAAAAATTGATTGAAAAGTATAAAGTTTTGAAAAACAAAAGTCTAGAAATTGAAAAAGAAAATAAATGTTTGCATTCTAGACTTGACAATGTTTTGCAAGAGAAGGATGAGATTGCTAATGAAAGGGACTCATTAAAATCTCAACTTAATCTTGCTTTAAATGAAAATAAAATTTTGAAAAATAAAAATGATTGTGAAGATGTTTTGAAGAAAAATGATTCTTTAACTTCAAAACTTGATTTTGTTTTAAAAAGTAACCATTCTTTGAAAAATGAAATTGAATTTATTTCAAAAGAATTAGAAATTTGTTTAAAGAAAAATGAAGTTTTGAAAAATAAGATTGATGCACATGTTTGCCATGCTAGGGTAGTATCACACACTTTACCTATTGCATGCCACACTTCTTCTTTGATTAACAATGATATTTCCATGATTAATAAGAGTGTAGATTGTTTGGGCTCCACTTTGAGCCAATGTGTAGTGGGCCATACACGTTTGGAATCTTTTTTTCGAAAGAAACAAGTTTCATCTATTATTCATGCACACCCTCCACGGCATACACATGCTCCTCACGGACACCGTCACACCATGTATGCTCATGTGTACACTTGTACACATTGTGGACGTAAGGGCCACCTTGCTAAATTTTGTTATGATAGATTACATACATCTAATTTAGCAAATAAGTTTGTTTGGATTAGAGAAGGGACTAACCCCCATGGACCCAAAAGAGTATGGGTACAAAGACCACCCCTCGTGTTTTTGATGTAGGTGTGGGCTCTCACATGACGTGAGAGTGATGACACCTTGAAGTGGATGTGTTCCGTACTTAAAGGAAATCAATTGGATGCATCACTTTCAAGGGAAGGTTTGGTGGAGAGGACCACCTTTGTTTTGGAGAACTAGAGTGGTGCCCTCATTGGTTTTGGTATCGAAACTCTAACTCCTTATGTTTACATGCTTTCCATGTTTATCTTTCATAGCATGATTTGATGTTTAGTGATCATCATGAATATGCCATGTTGATTAGATTAGTGTTATAATTATTAGTTGGTTGAAACATCCATGTTTTATATGGACTTATATTTTTGTGTTCTCACCTTGGTTAAACTAATTTGTATGACCAAGATCTAATGCACATGCATGTACATATTGATCATATATGATTTTTATTTCATATCTTTAATGTTTATAGCATGTTTCATTATTTGGTGATTATTATGATAATGCCATGCTCATTAGATCCTTGACATGCATGTATAGCATTTGAGACACCCATGTTTATATGGACCCATATTTTGTGTTCTCACCGTTTGTTTTAGCTATCATGTTTATCATAGGTTTAATAACATGTGGATTTGCATAATAATCATGTTTAAGTTTATCATGTTAATATTTATCGTGTTTTATGCTTCATGTGTTGATTACATGTTTAGATGTTAGTTTTCATTAAGACTAGGTATATATTCGTGCATATAGTAGGCCACAAATAAATCTATATATGTTTGAGCTTGAATGCTTATTTGAACCCATTAGATGTGCTAGTATAGTCTAGTTTTGATGATTCATATATTTCAAACTTGTATTCCATTTTTGGATTTATTTTATGAGTTTTTCACTTCATGTATATGTTTGTATTGCCAAACTTTAAGATATACATGTATACCCCTTGAGTCATTTGCCTTTCATGCAAATCTATATATGGACTCAATTGTGTTTAGGGATATGTATGTATACTTATTGTGTTGATAATTCATACATATACCTTGAAATGAAATTTGTTTTGATGTATATTTAGTTTTTCTTGATTTTGTGTTTAATTGTTTAACTTCATGTATATGTCTATCTTGTCCAAACTATTAGATATACATGTTTATCCTTTTTGAGCCACGTGCCTTAATGCATATATTTTGTGGACTCGTTGTGTTTTGGATATGTATGTATACTTTAGTTTGTATTAGACATACATATGCCATGAAGGTTAAATAAGTTTTGATGATTTTCGTGTTTTCAATGTTTAAGGAATAATTGAGCTTAATGAAAAATTTTCATGATTATAATATTCACACTTTATATGTACACTCACATTTATTGTTTACTCATGTGTTTGTTTTCATGAGTCATATTTATGCTTAATTGATTATGAGTGTTGACTATCTTGTGAATTTCATATTTTCATGATATATATTTGTTTTTTCCTTACTTGAAGAATTTCGTACTAGTTTAAAAGTTTTTCCATTTAACTAGTTACGGTATTCTTCATTTTGGTAGAGTTTTTCAAACAAAGCTTATTTTCAAATCTATTTTGAAAACCCTACCCTTTAAGGGCGGTTGGAAGGGAGATCATGTTCATGTATGCTTTACAAGTGAAAATCATTTAAAACTTGAACCATGATTGGGTGGTAGATTATATGAGTTATACCATGCTTTTATTGTTATGTCAATTGGTATCATTGAACTCTTTCAATTGGTATCATTTTGATCTTTTTGTATACTCATATGTTTATTGTGTATGTATATTTTCAATTGGTATCATCTATTAGTGATTGGTACTCATTCTATTTCATACACATATACTTGTTTTATTTGTGCTTAAGATATAAATTTTTCACAAAATCTTGTTTATGCTAGTGCTTGAGCTTCAATTTTGTTTTAATTGATTACTTTTAAATTGGTATCAAGCCCATGCATCATTTTAGTTGGTATTTCATAAAGGGGGAGAAAATTTAATTTTGTCTTTCAATTGGTGATTTTTCAATTGGTATTTGTTTCCCACTCCCTTACTTTATGATTGAAAATTTCATATTGGTATCATATGTTTTATATGAAAATTATTTACAATTGGTATCAAAATTTTGTTTAAACATTCAAAATTTATATGTTTAATATCAATTGGTATCAAGATTTTTCATGTGTTTTTGTTTAAAATTGGTATCAATATTTTTTTGTTTGTTTATTTTCAATTGGTATCAAGATGCTTCATTGACATATTTTCAATTGATATCCAAATTGATTGTCACCCCTTATTGACCTTGTTTTTGTTTTAGACAAAAAGGGAGAGAACATTGTTTTATTGTTTTGATTGACATAAAGGGGGAGAAAGAGTTTTTACCCCTCATTTATTATTTTGATTGTTTACCCCTTTGTTGATGATTGACAAAAAGGGGGAGAATAATTTGTGGTTTTTATATATGCATACTTATGTTTTTGCATATATTAAGTTTTATTGGTATCTAGAGCATCTAGTGTTTTGTTAATATTTATTAATTTAATTGGTATCGAGAGCTTCTAGAATATGTTTTATACATGTTGATGTATACATGTTTATATGCATACTTGTGTTTAGTTTTCTCATGCTTAACAAATAAATAAAAGATATGCATATATGTTTTGTTTTGCAAATGTATGGAGATAAGAACTTGATGTCTTTTATGATTATTTGACATGTTGTATTTGCATACATGTCATACATTTGCATACATATTTATGAGCTTCATTGTCACATATTTTATCTATTTGTTTATGCATGAGTTAAGGGGGAGCTTCTTTGAAGCTTAACTTTCATCCATGCATATATAACTCCATGAGTTTTGTCATCATCAAAAAGGGGGAGATTGTTGACCCAAAAACCTTCCACCTAGTTTTGATGATGATTAACTCATGTAGTTATGTTTACTAATAATCTTGTGTTGTTTAAGTTTCAGATCATTAACCAAGATATTAGTTGGTGATTAGCTTCAACAAGGTGTTTAGAAGATTTTCATGATGATTCCAGGGCCAAAACTTCATGATCACACATTGCCTAGCCCATGGATGGAGTTTTGGAGCAAGTCAACTTGAAGATGAAGATCATCAAGAAGTCTTAGGTATCCATAGTTTAGATAGTGTGTGTTTAGATCCATTTGTAAAGCTTAGTATAGTTGATATGCTCAAGTGCACAACACACAAAAGATTTATGTTTTGGATTTGGTTTTCATGAATAGTTTGATCAAATTGAGTTTACATGGTTTATATGTATAATAGATGTATTCTAGTTATACATACATGCTTACACTTCCTATACAAACTTATTTTGACTATCCTATTCATGTGTTTGAAAAATCAAGTTTGATAAAAATACAAGTTTTGTTTTTGATAAAATTTGCAAGACTCGAAAATGAATTGATATGATTGATATATATCTTGAAATTTTTATCACAAGTTTATGTTTCAATACAATATGTTAAAACAAGTTTGTGGATTTTTAGAAGACTTAAAAGAATTTTCAAAATATTTTTTAAACTGGTTTTCTGACCCAGTTTCTGTTCCAGGCTTCAATAAGTCGACTAGTCAAACTGACATAGTCGACTAGGCTGAAGTCGGTCGACCGGGTCGGTCGACCGACGTGCACAAATCTGTGCACGTTTGGAGACACTGGGACGATCGACCGGAACGGTCGACCGGTCTGAGAGCAGAGCTCTCTGTTTGTTTGGGTCGACCGAGCGGTCGACCGGGATTGCCCAACGGTCACATTTCTGACCGTTGGCGGTCGACCGGCCGGTCGACCGTCAGCCTGTCAGGCTGCCAGCTCAGCCTAACGGCTAGTTTCTGGTTTGGCCTATATAAACCCCATCTCTTTGGGTTTTTGGCCAAGATTTTCAAGGAGAAAAATTTCTGGTTTCTAAAGTGTTTAAAATAAGTTTTCAAAAGTGTTTTAGGCTTTAAACTTCCAATTTGATTTGTGTTTTTGAAAAATCAAAGAAAACTAGGTTTTAGGATTTTGATTTGATCTTTCATTTTCTATCTTTCACAAGAGATTTCCCTAGTAGTTTTCTTTGTTGCTTGTTTCCAAAAACACCTTGTTTCCACACTTGAGCTATCATACTATCCTAATCTATTAGGATCATTTGTTTTGTGGAAAAAGAGAAAAGAAAAGAGAGATTGTTTGTGGTAGAAAGAAACCACTTGTTGTACACCCTTATTATTGTGTATCCCTCTTAGGTAGAGGTGATCGGGTGATTGGTTTGCTCCCTCTAGTGAGAGGTAGAGTTTGGTTGTAAACCCTCTTCGGTAGAGGTGTTGATTGTTGTTGTTGTGGTTGTTTGGCTACGGGCCTACCCCTCGGTTGTGAGGTGGTTGTTTGAGAGAGGAGTTCGGTACTTCAGTTGTTAAAAATCCTTCTCGGTGAAGGTTCCCATGGTGGGAGTCCTCGGTGGACGTTATAGTGGATTGGAAATCCTACACGGTGGTGTAGGCGGGGATGTAGAGCAAGGGTGCTCGAACCTCGAAACATATCATTGTGTTTGCGTTTGATCCACTTGTCTCTAAACTCTCTCTCTTTACATTTGTGCATAGCATCATACTTCATTCATATCATATTTGCTTGTATTGAGCATAATTCATATTGTCATATCATATCTAATTGCTTGTGTTGTGCCTTGCATAATTCGCATTGCTATATCTTGTATATGCTTGGTTGTTTGTGTGTGCCTCACTTGTACTTAATCAACAAGAGCTTCACATAGCACCTCAACCCATTCAAGGGGAATCAAGAGGAGTTAGTCCAGAGCCCTTCATGGGGAATTCGGCTACACTTGTTGATTGTATTAAGTGTGTTGCAAGAAGTTGCATTAGCTTCCGCATTTAGCGCACTTAGTTTTGCATTTAGTTCTAGATTAGCACTTACACCTATTCACCCCCCCTCTAGGCGTTTTTTTCAAATATTTGTGATGCAGATGCATTGGAACTCTATCTCAAAAGCTTATGCTGAGTTCTAATTGCTCAAGACTACTCAATGATATTGGCTATTTTTGTGTATTTTTTATAGATTGTTAAAAGCCTTGATCACACACAATATAGTCATAAGTCGACTTATCCTCAAGTCTAGTCGACTAATATATCCTCTAGTCGACTTACTCCTTTATATAATCGACTACTTTCCATAAATATATTTCCGTTCTCTGATTATTGATTGTAACCAATCTTAGTCGACTAATACTCTCTGTTGGTCGACTAATTATAATTTTCAGAGACTTACCATTTTGTATCATTCTTGATGTAGTCGACTTGATACCTTGACTAGTTGACTAACCCAAGCAAAACTTGTTCTATTAGTCGACCAATCTTATACCGTAGTCAACTATAGACAGTTTCTAACTCTTAAACAATCATTGATATTTTGGTGTTTATTCAACGTTCTGATTTTTCAAATTTGAGTTTAACCATTGATTTCACCTATAAGTAGGGATGTTGTCCTAGGATGAATACACTAATTAAAAACATTAGTTTTCTATCCTAAACACTGTTGAAAAATTCTGTTTTCCAGAAAACTGATTTCCACTTTCATTTTTTCACACAATTCCAATTCTATTGTGAAGAATTCTGAGAGTTAACCTATAAAAAACCTTGTTCATAATCACATACAAGTTTCAAGGCTTATATGATACTTTATAATCATTCAAAGAGAAGAGTTGTACAACAATGTCATCTTGGTGTTAAAAAGAGTTGTACAAGAGATTGTCTTCCTGGTGTAGAGAAGAGTTGTACAGATTTAATAAAGGTTATTTTGTCAAGTGGTATACAAGGAGTTGATTTCGAGTGTATCAAAATCAGGATAAGAAAAATCTCAAGTGGGTTGCTTGGGGACTAGGCGTAAGTTACGAGGACCGAAGCAGGATAAAATCTCTTATGTTTACGTTTTCATATTTTCTGAGATTTATTTTGTGCCTTTTTTCTTTTCTTGCAAGTATTTTATTTAAACGCTTATCATCTTTGTTTTAGTGTTTGTATTGCCATTGTTGTTAGATCCTACACACTCTTCCCAAATTCATCCTCGTTATACATTATGATTGGTGCATAAATAATATGAATACCTAGTGTTTTAAGCTTTTCCTCATACATCTCCTCAAAACTTGAATTAACTATATCTGTCGGAGGTATATAACTAACTAAAGCATCCCTAATCGATTTATCCAAATAGTTAAGTTCATCTTCGAAGGGGTTTTTAATGCTTTGTTAATTTGAGGTTCTTGAGTTATGTTTTCAAACGATTGATCGTTAGTTGGTTCATTGACTATGAAAATACTTAAATCAAGCTTCCTTCTCTCAAAGGTAACTCTAGACGTAAAATTCTTAACACATGTTTTCTCTCTAATATGATCGAACTCATTTTTAAACAGTATATCAAGAAATAGAGGTTCATTATCTTTACAAACATCCTCACAATATAATTCATCTTTCTTCTTGGGAGGTGTATGTGTATCTAAATCATCTTGAAACACTTCATCCAAATACAAAAATTCATCGTCACATTTATCCTCACTATACGACTTAACTTGTTCCCTATGAGGTGTATATTCAATTAAATGATCTCTAATAAGTTTGTCTTGAAATTGACGTTAGTCGTTTAATTTGCATACTTCCTCATCGGGTTCATTATTGAACTCCTTTTCTTCATGAAGACGAATATGATCTAGAATTGATATGGGTTTCCACATTATACTTTTTCCATTCTATCTTCATTGATATGTTCTTGAATTGACATAGGTCTATTTGGTTTTAGATCAAGAACAGGTTGAGTAGAAAATAAATTCTCATCTTGCTCCACCATTAACTTATTAGCCATCATCTCTAGGTAAGCTTAGTGTGAAACATTGTCAATTAGCATTTGGTGTGAAGTTTGTATATTCTTCTTATGATTTTTATTGAATTCTAATTGATGTGAAGGATAGAGTTCACTCGTAGGTCCTTGAAATGTGTGAAAATGATTTGGACCTCGTCCTAACGAATATCCTTCCGAGAGACACTATTCCGAAGAATGAGATAGATTATTACAATAATTACACAAAATGATAGAATAGGATGTAAAAAATGAGAGGGTTGGTTGGAGATGAAAATTTGAAAAAGAGGTTGGTAGATGGAAAGATAAATTTGGCCTATAAAATGAATTGTACCCAAATGAATTTGGATAGGCCATGAGAATTTTTTTTTTTAATTTAGTGGTGATTTGTTTTTGGTTAGGTTGAGGTGATGACTTAGCCCTAATCAATCTAAATATAATTGGGTCTCTTGACTACCCTTACATGCACAATCAATTCAAACCAATTCATCAAAAAAAACCAATCAATCTTATTCTAGGATAAGCTTAGACGTAGACGACTCCTAACTTTCGATTATCTACGGGAGGTATATGCAGACTTTAACTACAAGTTAATTTGCCGCTAGGTAGGTGGCATGATTGGTGGGAGGTATCCGTCAAGACGGGCCTAATTATGCCAAACCATCAACCTCCAAGATTTCACTTCTCAATCTCCTACCTAGTCACCGATTTGATAAGAGTTAATTTCTAGCAACTTTCTCTTTTAGTCTATCTCCTAGTGAGTCCGATGTAACACCCCGATCCCGCGGTATATATGTAGGTAAAAAATATCCTTACATATATATGCTAAGTATCAATACAGGCAAGAATCAAAGTACAGAAGTACGTGGTGCATTATACATTCCAATATTATGAGTAGAATTATAAAGTTATCACATGATGTCATACATATTACAAGAATATTACATCACCGATAGGCGCAAATGCGAGAATACAAAGAGAGATACAAGTATGAACAGTATAAAAACACGCTCACGGGTCACAAAAGGAAAACTCGAGAGCAGAACAGGGGGCCTAAAAGAATAGGGTCTCGGATTGGTCTATAGCTGATCTGGGATGTTGCCGGTACGCACTCTGATCAACAGGAAGTTCATCACGATTCCAAACTCCAAGATCCAGACATACAGATTCAGGGGAGTCAGAACTCCCCAACGAGTGGTGTGGTGAATGCCAAGTGGCGTACAGAGACAAACACATGTGTATCGATAAATTCAAGTCTGAGAGCATGTATTGAAAATCGTGTCATGAGCACAGGCATACAGGAGCAGGCAATGAGTCAACAAGTAAGGTAAATGTAGTAAAATCAGTTGTCCCTTATACTAAAAAAACATCATAAAACTGATAAAAACCAATAAAATCAATAATACCAAATGCAAGCAAAATCAGTTGTACAAGCTCAGATTATGACTTCATAGGTCTAGTATATCGAAAGAATAATCTAAAAAAGAAAACTCTCATCTATATACCCTATGTCTCATATCACCGCAGCCTGAGTTCACACAACCCGAATCAAAACAAATAACTAATATTAATTAACATCTTTATTATTACTCGTCTAACTCATATATCTAGGTATGTATCCTGGCATACGACTCAATACACATACATTCATATATGAGTAAGTCGAGGTTGGTTATTGAAAACTGATGATGAGATCCACGAATTATGTTTACAATGGGTTTCGTGCATATCCGGAACAAAGACCCAATAACCTGACATTTAACCAGGCCCATGCCGCTAAGCACTCAAGATGGATTGATTACAATAGCAAGGGAGTAAGAACTGCCCTGCTCTGAATACTTGGGGGCCTTCAGGTAGAACCTTAAGATTTTAGTTGCACAATATTCTTATACCATTGTAAACAAAATCACAATTGAAGTCCATCAGTTTCCTCCTTACCCAGTATAAGTTGTCCATTCTATGGTTTATTATGTAATTATTAATTTACGGGAATAGCATAAGCATGACAGGTTCAGAAATTCGGGAGTACAAGATACATTAGTACTAGGGATACATGTCACTGTATATAATACAGGATAACATGTATAGGATTCCCGTAAATGTGATAATCACATGTCAAATGTGAACATGACAGGTAGCAGGTGATAAGTGATATCATAACAAGGGCAGGTATCAAGTAGCAGAATGTCAGGTGTTCAGGTGGTAACACATCAGATGTCAAAAAGTGATACAGGCAGGTGTCAGGTAATAGCATGTAGATGTCAGTAATAGTATGACAAGTGTTAGCACATCAAGAGTCAAGTGTTAGCGTAACAGCCTAGCACAATCAAGCAGAGCTTAAGAAAGACTGGAGCGAAGGTAACATACAACACTAAACGCCATCACATTCAGCGAGATTACCGCTCACGGTACGGCTAACGCATGTGCGTGGTGGCGGGCGAACCGCTCCGCATCACCCGTGAAGAAGCTGTACTCACAATGTAACTACGCTCAGACAGAGTCAGCTGTAAAGCATTGTGCGTTAGCCTCGCCTGCCAAGCGAAGCTAAAAGACACGCACCCTCTTCGAGGAAATGGGTGAAAGCCCATAAGGGCTAAAGGGCCAGAAGGCTGAGTAAGTACCTGCAGGTGTGTTAGTACCACACAATCATGCATAGAAATAGATAGTAACTAGACCATCCATAAAGTGTGTGAAGTCCAAAGCTTGTGTGTAAGCCCGGAGGGCTGAAGTAAGCCCGGGTCTCAGCGCACTCTCGGTAATTACCACGAAACCCATAAGAGTGTAAGGTCTAACACCTATTGGGTAACCATCTTAGAGTGGGTAGAAACCAGAATCTGAATAAGGGTACCTGCACTGTTAGTACCACACATGCATAAGTATAATGTCATCTACACTATTACAAGCATTACTATACATCAGTCCAATATAAGTCGTGACATGTCCACAGAATACAACACACCCACAGCTATACAATCACATCGAACCGATACCAAATCCAACATAATCCCAAGTCCAATACAAGCTCAATAATGTGAGGAAAGCCACTCACCTAAAACATGAATTTTAAGGAAAACTCCGCGGACTCCGTGATACTACGCATGTGCGAACCCCCTGGCGAGGAAAAACTACCAAGCGAGAGGAGGAGAAGAGGGCTTGGCCCCTTGGTGGCCTCCGATCCCTAGGGTGGTGCGCCGGCCACTCGAGGAGGCCAAGGTGGGGGTCAACCTAGGGAAGAGAGGAGAGGGAGAGTGGTGAAGGTATTGGTGTAGGTGGTGGTAGTATTGGTGGAGTTAAATTTTGATGGAGAAGGAAAAGGAAAGTAAAGAAGGTGGTGATGATGGTGATGTTTGAGGTTGAAGTGGTGGTGATGGGGGTGGTGTTGTGATGGTGAGAGTGAAGATGGTGGTGATGGAAAGAGAAATATAGGAGGTGGTGGTGGTGATGGTGGAAGAGTTGTAGTGGTCATGATGATGTGCGTGAAGATGGTGAAATTGTTGCCAGAGTAGTCGCCTGACATATCATCAGAATAGTCGCAGGAGACATTTCTGGAGGGGAGATGGCCGGCCTAGGCCTAGGGAGGGTGGCCGGCCTAGGAGAAAAATGGTGGTGGCAGTTTTTGTGGAGGAGCTTGTAGGTGGTGGTAGGTTTTGGAGATGGAGATGAAGATTGTTTTGGATGGTGGAATTTTAGGGTTTATGATGAAGTGAATGAAAATGGAGGAGGAATGTAATATCCCCTAACTAGTAATACTGTATTTCTACTCTTATTAATTTTATGTAGAATTAGTTATTATTATTGATTAATGTATTTTATACAGGTGTATAAAATATATGTGCATACATATTAAGTGCATATGTTTTTGAATTGCAATTATACAAGTATATATATGTATTATATTTTATACATTATGATGAGCATTATTATTATTATTATGTTATTGTTGCCGTTATTCTCAATTGATCTTCTTTTCTAACCCATCTACCCATGATCCAATTATCTAATAAACCATAACCCTTTTAACTCATATCCAAAAATAAAGTAAGATAAAATAAATAAATAAATAAATAAAGTTTAAACAAAAAAATATATATATATAAGTACATGTACTTGTTTATGCCAAGTCTCGAACTCCGTTCCTTTGTAACAACTCCTAATGCTTAAACCATGATGCCACATTGGCGTGTAATCTAAGAGCACTCGAAATTAAATTTGAATCTAATGAGCTAGACAATCTATAATTTCAAATTCTAAATCAAATCTCTTTGAGATTTTTTTCTACAACTTTTCATTCTTATCTAATTGCTAATCTAGCCTAATTAGAGTCCAGGTTCAAGAAGAATCTCTTTGAGATTTTTCCTACCACTTTCCATTCTTATCTAATTGCTAATCTAGCCTAATTAGAGTCCAGGTTCAAAAAAAAAAAAAAAAAAAAAAATCTCTTATAGCCTTATAAAACCTTAACATTTCCTTTCTCTCCTACATTAAGAGAAACTCTAGTATAACTTTCCTTATCCTCATATTTTCCTCAAACTGCGAAGAAGGATTTCGGGATACAAGATTAAGGAGAAAGCAAGGAAACAAGTAAGTATAAAAAAATTTGATTTTTTATTAATTCAAACATTTAATTAGCAAGCATGCTTAAGATTCCCTTTTTGTTGCAAAAAAACCTAGATCTCCCCTAGATCTAAACCAATTGATATGAATTAGAATTGATAACGTATCATGAATTAAAATTCCTTCTTTATGAAACTAAAAGATTTATCCATTAAAATAAATAAAATAAATGGGTAATATAATAATACATTAATAGAAATTTAGAAGATATACACACATAGATATATATATATATACACAAATGTATATATAAGGAAAATAAAAATTAAAAAAAAAAATTTAATTTGTGCTGCTCCCGGCCGAGAGCAGCAGCCTCCAACTAAAAAAAAAAAAACAAAGAAAAAAAAGAGAAGAAAGAAAGGGCCTGGTAAAGCCCAGGCCCAGTTAAGAGGAAAAAAGAAAAAAAAAAGGAACTGGGCCGCAAATGGCCCAGGCCAGTGAAATAAAAGAAAAGAAAAGGAGGGGTGGGCTGCCTCTGGCCCAAGACCACAAGAACCAAACAAAAAAAAAAGGAAAAGAAAAGAAGAATCCGGGCCTCTAACTGGCCCAGGCTCAGAAAAAAAAGAATGTAATAAAAAAAAAAGAGAGAGAGAGGGGAGCTGGGCCGTTATTGGCCCAGCCCAAAAGAAATAAAAGAAAAGAAAGAATTGAAAAGAAAAAAGAACTGGGTTTGGTTAATTGGGCCAGGCCAGAACCCATAAAACAAAAAGGAAAGGAAAAGAAATACATAGAAAATAAATTCAAAGCCCAATTTCAGAAGCCCAGATTTGCAGTGAGCCCACAGATTTGGGTTCTAATTCATTTTTAACCCAACCCAAATACAAAAAACAGACCCGTTATGATTATTAATTGATTTTAGACTTAAATTAATTCAGAAAAAATCTAGAAAAAAATCAGAAAAATTCCAGAAAAATTTCTATAAAATCAGAAACTGAAATGTGACTCTGTAAAATTATTTTTTAGTCATATCTCTTAGAATGGCTCAAAATTAAAATATTTCTTATAATTATTATTTAAATTGAATGTAGATTAATGAGTTGATTTGCCACGTCTATATTCGGACCCGTGACGATCTCAGGTGAGTGTTCTTTGTTTTCTTATTGAGTATTACGATATTATTTTACGTGAGTGCTTCTAACTTGTTTCAATATACGTTGTTATGTTTAAACAGTGTTCATGTTTAATTATCGTTCATACAAGTCAATTATTATTCATGTTCGCTTATTAAATACATAATGGATAAACGCAAAAAGATTATATTGTGATTCTGAATAAATATCATGATACCACTTAGGTAACTTGACAAATTAGATAAGATACCTTGACAAATTAGATAAGATACCTGCCTGATAAACATACTGTTCATGTTACTGAAAATTACTGGGAAAGTATCGTTAAAATGTAACGATCGGTACAGCTTTATTCATTATATACACGATTACTGTTACTGTTCACTGTTCCTATTACTTTCATCGTGTATACAATTACTGTTACTGTACTGTTACTGTTACGGTCACTGCATGTCTCAGTATTCTAGGTGACATTGATATTGACTGACTTAACTGAAATAAATAATAAGTAATTGAACAACTTACACCGGGATTGGGAAAATTGATGGAGGAGACAGCGTCTGTACTTTAGGTGGACCTAGGATACAGGTTGCGCAGCCGACTGAGGGTTCCACTGCAGGGTTCTTGGGGGATGACTGACATCCCATCTGTACTGTTACTGTTCCACTGTTTTCACAGTGAGATTACTGTTACTGTTACTGAGTACCTAGCGGTACGGCCTGGTTCAGCGCCAGGAAACTGAGGCCGTGGTCCCGGGTATATACGGGACCCACCTAAAGTATGGACAAAGTCTCTTCCACTAATTTCAATAACTTAGGACCCTGATTGACACGTGTAGTAGGCGTAGTATGGGATGTGTCTATTACAAGTGACAATTGGTGTTCGCTGACATAATAAATGATAATGAACTGTTAATGTATTGTGACTGACTATATCACCTGACTGTACATTTATATCGCTATGATAGACATATAACTATAACCATGACCGGATTGTATAACAACTAGTGACATGCTAGGTTACACACCATAACGTCAGTTGTTATTTACAGTTATGTTAGCTGCCTTGTTCTACATACATGTTGTTATTCGGTGTTTTATATATTTTGTGTTTTTCAGTTATCTGTTATTATTATGTATGCACTGTTTCTCATGCACGAGCTCTTTCCCCTTTACACACACACTCACCATGGTCGCGTTCTGACGACCCTGGATTTGTACGTCCAGATATTGGACGATTGTTTCTATTGTGCAGGTGTTCGTTGAGACTGTACGCTTTGCGAGGAGCTGGATCCACTCTCCCTTTGATTCTGGTACTCTTGCATTTTCTTTTTCCTGCTATTATTCCTTGATTCTTGTACATCACATTTAGCCTGTTATTCTATTCCTCATTCATTTCAGATCCTGTGTAGTCTTATATGTATTATTGCAGTGATCGATGATTATTATAGTTCTGATTTATAGCTTGTTCAGGTTAATTTAGGCTTAGCGTATATACGTGAGGTATTTTTTTGCGTATATACGTCGCCGACTCTCGTCGTGACTCCGTTTCCGCATATTTTGGGAAAGCGGGGCGTGACAAGGAAGAAGATGATGGTGAAGTGTTACAGGTGTTGTGTTGTTGATTTGAAGAAGGAAGTGGCAGTTAGGGTTTTTAGTTGGAGGAATAGAGGTTAAAGGAGAAAGGAATGGAGATTTTTGGAGTTTATGGTTAAAGGTAAAAAGAAGGAAATGGGAGTTTAGGATTTTTTGTGAAATGATAAGGGGAGGAAGTGGTTTGGCCGGCCTTGGTGATGGAAGAGGGTGATGTGTGAATTGGGATATTTTGGAGGACGGATTTTGATGGAAGGAAGTAGAATGTTTTAGAAGAAAGTGGAAATTTTAGAAGTTTTGGAAGGAAAAGGAAGGAAGGAAGGAAAAAAGGAAAAGAAAGGAAAAGAAAAAAAATTAGAAAAAAAAAAAAATAATTTGAATGGTGGAATCCCCGGATTTTGTAGCGAATGCGGAAATTTTTTTTCGAAAAATACCAAAAACGCTCAAAAATTAAGTATCTCAGAAAGATCCTTAAAAATTCTCAAAAATAAAGAATATTATACTGAGGATCATGATGTAATTGGATTCAAGAAATTCAATCTCATTTTTAAATTAAAAATCTTGAAATAAATCATCGATACCGGTCGACACCGAATCTGGTCGGATTTATATAAATTCAAAAAAATCTCAAAAAATGCATTAAGATAGTAAATATTATTTTAAGAAATAATGTGAAAGTAATTTCTAAAATTAACTCTATTGAAATTAAAAATTATGAGAATTGATAGGTGGCACTGGTCGATACCAGTTTTAAAGGTTTTTCAATTTAATTCAGAAAAATTCTAGAAAATCATGAAAAATTAAAAATATTGTAAAACAGTATTTAAAACTGAAACTGATCAAATTTGACTAGTAGAAAGATCAAATCGATTAGTACACTAGGATCGGGTCCCCGGTTCAGACTCAAGTTGATTCTGAATTCAGGAATTCAGATCTAAATACCAAACAATGATATAACTAATCATTAAACAAAATAAATACAGGGGAAATCAAAAGAATTCATATCCGAGTACGCATTCCGGGGAACAGGATGTTATATCCGATTATCCTAGGCTAACGTCTAATTAATTTTAAATTAGGGTAAGGTTGTGAGTGCAAGAAAGATGGTTTGTGGGCTAAGAAAGGGCAATGACGTCCCTACCTTATGTTATTTAGGGGGTTTTACCCTTAACATATATTAGTGCACGTGTACAAGCAAAATAGAAAAGAATTCATTCAAAAACAGTAAATCAGCCAAGGGTGATTCCTGGTCTATATGCAATACGAACGTATCTGGTCTCCAGCTTCAAAAAAAATAAAGAATTTAAATAGAAGCGTGCCTATGATGCAAGAGTCTAATTTTTTTTAAATTAATCAACTAATAGGTTACTGTTAATTTATCAGAAATATAGAGGGTTATCAGAAACTATTAACTGCATTCTAAGCAGTCATGCACAAAAACAGGTCAGTAGTCAACTCAACTGGCCGCGTTTGTACGGCTTTGCTGCATTTGCGTGGCCTTGTTTAGGGTTTAAGGGTGCTAACAATGCAGGGTCCCACAACCACTTATATATCCTTAGTGTCATTTATTTTCTTGTTCTCCAAACCTACACATAATAACAGAGAAATTAGAATTTAGTAAACGAAGAGAACTGTACTGTTTCCTCCCCGACAACGATGCCAAAATTTCGATTGACAAAGAATAAGAGAGTAAAAGTAAAAGTTAAGGTTAAGAGGTTTCTCTATTTTTTCACAATTAATTTGCTGCAGGAAGAGCTAAATGGGTCGATCAGCAAGGAGAGTTGCGATGCTAGTTTTTCGATATATTCTCTCTGTGTAAAACTTGAAAAGAAAAGATGATGGTTATAAAAGAGTTGATTTAAATAGAAAGAGGGATCATAGCCAACTAATCATCTATCATAACCAAGCACTAGTCTATGAAGAATAAATATCATATTGAACTTAAGAAGATTAACCCTAGAGTGTTGCTTCAAATTCAAGTAAGAAGAGTAAGACAGAAAGCAAACCCAAATTAAAATACACTAAATAAATTTAAACATTTGTTTATCAAAGTATTAAAGTATAGCATAAGAAAAGTTATTTTAGACTTAACATTATACTATCAAAGTATCTAAGTATAAATTAAGAATAACCATTAAATAGTATACCCTAGAGTTAGTTTAACTTAATTCATCACTAATCTTTAAGAATTATTAACTGATCCTAGGGTTTCAAATAGGCATAGAGTTCAATCAATTATCTTATAGAACTAGGCTTTAGTTAGTGGAGAGATTAGTAAGCTATGAGAGAATTAGTTACTCATATTTATAGTGAAAATAAGCATGGTATTTAAAAGTTGCATAAAAGAAATTGAACTAGAATTGAATAATACAAATTAAAATAGCAAAAAAGAGATATGAAAAAAATAAGAACATTTACTAAATTTATAACTACTCCAGTACAAAAGCCTTCTCCTTTTACAAATCTTCTTCAAAGTAGAAACACTAGAAAATCTAATGAAAATTCAAAAAGAAAAGATGGTCTAAAGAAAATCTTAAACTTGATTCTCTGAGATACCTCTCCTCTGTTGCTCTTCAGGGATATTTATAGGAGATTCCAGTAGCAAAATCTCAGCAGAATACTCCCCAAATCTCCATGCACTGGGCTACAAAAATGCGGCATTTTCGAGGCAAAAAAGGGGAAAACGCGACACTTTTGAAGGGTCAGGGTACGCTCTTTGGCGTGTGGCTTCATCTCGTCCCTCCATCTGAAAATCTATCCTTAGAATCCTCATTTGATTTCTGAAATTTAAAATAATCTTGTTGTTGGTCCAAAAGGTTACACTCTCTATTTATATAAGTTTTGATGATAACAAAACATATAGATGCATTTGGTACTAATAAGTTATTTTAGAATGAATTTCAGGCTTGTTACAAGTCTTGATGGCTTTAAGCATATTGCAAGGTTTATGGCGCTAAAAGCATGTTGATAGATTGATGGCGCAAGAGAACTCTTTATAGGAGATGAGGCTCTAGCTCGACAACGTGATTCAGAGACTTCTTTCTATAATTTTTATACTTTAGTTTGTTAAAAGATAGTATATAGTGTTGAAACTCAAATTCCCACACATACAAAATTGTGCATGATTTTCAAAAGATTATTTTTGTCTCTTGTATAAAATATTTTAATATGCCTATTTTAGTATTTGCTAACTCAATTTATTGTAGTGTACTAAGTCTTGACAAAAATAATTTTTGAAAATTTCATATGCTCAAAAACCATTTTTACAAAATTATATGTTTTTGACCTGTTGCGGGTCGATCGGACGGTCGACCGGCTCTGTTTCAGGTCAGAACGGTCGACCAAGTGGTCGACCGGAGTTCTGATCGTTGGGTGCGTGCATGTGTGCACATTATCCGGTCGACGGGCGGCTGACCGGACCCATATCGGTCGACCGAGCTTCGACCGACTGACTGCACCAAGTCTCTATTTGGGACGGTCGACGGGCGGTCGACCGGGGCTGCCAACGTCAAAAAATTTTGAAAACCGGTCAACCGGGCCGGTCGACCTTGAGTGTATTAACAGCCAAACAGCTAGTTTTTTAAACTTGTTTTAAAACGTGATTTTATTCTCCAAATAAGGTTTATGGCTGATTTTTGGTCTTATCTTCCTGATTAATCAAAATTATTGTTACCCTTTAATCCCTACCTATATCCTATAAATAGGGGTGGATGGGGTTGAGGAGAATCACAACAACATTTGTAAAAGAAATCAAAGCTTGATTCTTTTTGAAAG